>OY720433.1:28228127-28447269 GCA_963082735.1 Pocota personata | reverse complement strand
GGTTTTCAGACAATACCACCTCTGATTTTTTTTTTAAGATTAAGAATTTTTATTATTTAGTAGTTCTATATACAAATTGAACGACTCGACTTATAACTACAAAGGTAATGTTGGCTCAACAATAGGAGTCCAACGTATATCTAATGACAAGTTTGCTAAGGTTTTTTTTTAAAAAAAAAAAGAAACTGTATTATTGACTACTTAATCTATTAAATGAATAGAAAGAAAATATATTTGACAATTTTGTTTTTTTTTTTTTTAAATAATTTTATTACGAGATTTATCCTCGGTGTTGGCGTTGGCGTTGTCTGCAAGCTCGTAGAACGGTGATGCTTCGTCGTTCATTATGTTTTCAAATCTTGAATCGGCGATTGCTCGTGCACTCAGGTATCGGTGGCTTGGTTCGATCTGCTGTCGGATGTAATCTTGAATTTCCTCGTTGGGATGGTGATCAAGATTTTGAAGGACTCTACTTGAAAGTTGAATCATGTCCATCACTATATGTAGCATTTGCAGTTTGTGTAAATAAATCTGTAATTAGATTAAACCTTTTTGCAAATGGATTTAAACTTCTGGCTACCAAATTGAACCGAAAACTTTATTTTGGAGCATTAGTTAAGTAAATCCCTATAGATGGTAAGTAGAACATTAGACTCTCAATCTCATATCGCGCAGCATTGTCAGGATAGGCCACGAAAACAATTCTGATCTAGGTGAGGAGGACGGCTGCCAGCTCGCAATAAGGCGACTCAGCCCGTTTGTACGGGTGGTTTTTATACACCTCACCATACATCAGTTGCTCAGCACACGCAAATCTCAATTTAAAATAAAATATTGTTCAGATTTGAAATTTATGCAAAGTCGAAAAGGAGACAATATCTGAAATTTTCGAAAAATCGGTTAAAAGTCTAAAAAATTTTAGATATCGATTTTGGATAAAGTCGTGCAAGCCGTAACCAAGATATGGTCCATTTACCGAACTCCGGTAATAAGTAAAGTACGCTTATTAGAATTTTTAGCGCAAAACTGAGCACGTTTACTCAGATATGATTTTTTATCGATCCTTTTTTGGGAAAATTGCACTTTTCAAAATTGGTCTTAAGTAAAGTACAGTTAATTTTGAGGTCAAAATGGAAGTCCCGATTTCCCCTCGAACACAGTTTGAAGTAAATCCACCCAGACATTTAGGCTGTAGTCAGTGGTGCTGACGGATAGGTAGACGGAAAAAATTGCTAGACCCATTTTTTGAATTTATTATAATACCAATATTCCGCCTTAGAAGCAAGTAATAAAAAAAGGAAGCTATTCTAAATTAAATTGTATCAAATCACACTAGTCGAAAAAATGCCCAAAGTGCTCCTCCTCGATAGAAAAGCAGTTCTTTTGTTCGGGAGTAAGGGCATGAGGTACCCGAAGAGTGCAAAGCGAGTTGGGCACGATCTTCTGGTTTACAAAATCCTGAATGCCTGTGCAATTATTTACACGATTTTTAACATACTATTTTAAGAAAAAACAAGTATCATATATAATATCTCAATACAGAAGTAATTAATCGTTCTAAGAAAGATCATTTTTCGCATTTACTTACCCTACTATAAAACACAATTCAAAAATTATACAACAAAAATCAAATAATTACATAATCACGACAAATCACTGCCAGTAGTACTTATAAATTTGTTAAGTGTATCACATCAGAATAGAAAGCATATGCTTTCTGGTTATCATGAATGTAAATGAGGTACCGGTTCATGATTTTAACCACTTTGATATTTTTTTATAATTGGCATATGAATACCCTTATACTAATTTTTTTAGAACACGTGCGTTTTGTGGAAAGGGGAAGAGACAGAGAAAAAGACAGGAGGTGTAGTTTGAAACTCAGGTGGTGTTAAGTTTCTGTAAACTATAAGGGTGGCTGTCCAGATAACTGGGGTGTATTTTGTTTGTTTTCGCTATTATTGTCGTTGCTTATGATTCACAGTATTTTTTTCCGTCCTCCTGATGTCATCATCTCGATCAAGTTTCATTTTAGCCATATGACCACCCTACTACCAGTGTTATGCCTTCACAGTAGAGTTGACTTAGCTTTCGCAATTGGTCGACTTTTTTATTTATTTCATGTGAAATAAATAGATGATTCTTGACATCAGGATTCGAACCGTGAATCAACAGCGTGACAAGCGATGATGTTACCACTACACCACGACCACCCTCACCACTTTGATTGACCCTAAGCTTTCAGATTCTCATACATTCGATAAGGTTGTAAAAAAGTGACTTCATAATTCTCGAATGGCGAACTTAACCAATTGAATATTTGCATTTTCCATGTTATATTTAAGTATGAATAGTGTGGTTGTCTTGTGACTGGGGAAGGGGAATTAGTGGGCATTCATAACGACATTCGCAAAAGTTCTTTTGAGAACGCAAAATTTTTTTATTTTTTTTTATAATCTGCGCGCGCCGAAGGGGATATGAATACCCTTAAACTGTTTCAGGGCACGGGCGTCAGGGAAAAGGGGGAAGAGGGACAGAGGAGGAGCCTATGCATGTTGGCTTTGAATGTTTGAAGGTTGTAGTGATGGTGAAATACAGAGCCTGGTAGATTATTCCACATTCGTATTTTTTGGCTTATAAATGAATCCCTATATTTGACAGTACGACCGAAGTTTGGCTTTAGGGTAAACTGATATGCATTCGAAGCATGTCGCGTATTGCGGGTGAAATTTTGAAGGGGAGGAATGCAACTGGCTATTTCACTGGAACATGTTTTATTAAAGGGAAAGACAGGAGACATTTCTCCGATGTTCTAGTGAATGAATGGAATTCACAATGTCTCTATCACCTATAAGTTTTAACGCGCGATTCTGTACCCTATCAAGAATGTGCAGAACGGTCTTGGGTGCACCAGACCAGGTATGGGCGTTATATTCCAGCTCAGGGCGGATGAATGCCTTATAAATTGAGGCCAGATCAGACGGGGTCAAATATTTCTTGCACCGTTTAAGGAATCCTAGACATTTTGCAACATTTTTGGCGACCTCGAATATGTGATCGTTCCATCGAAGGTGGTTATTAATACATATACCGAGAATGGCAAGTCTTTCGGTTTCAATGATGCAAGTACCATCCATGGATAATGGTTGAGGGTTTTGGTTTCGCTTGAGAGACAGAAGACAGCATTGTGTTTTGGAAGCATTAAATTCCACTCTGTTGATTGAACCCCATTTAATTATGCTGTCCAGGTCGGAATTTAATGTGTTTAACATACGTTGCCGTTCCCCTTCTACGGCCGAAGAGCAAGGACGTGAGTTAGGGAACGAATATGAAAAACTGAGGGTACTGTTTACTGGATTAGAAGTTGCAGACAAGAGATCATTTATAAAAGTAAGAAAGAGAGTCGGAGACAAAACAGACCCTAGGGGAACACTAGCATTTATTTGGTGAATTGCAGACTTGAAACCGTCCAAAACAACTTGTATTGAACGCCCCGAAACGTAATTTTTAATCCATTGAAGAAGAGACTCATCGATGCCATATGCATGCATTTTCGACAAAAGAGCCTGATGCCAAACTCTGTCAAATGCCTTTGAAATATCAAGCGCAACCATCTTGGTTTCGCCGAAGTGATGGAGAGATTAGTTCCGCTTCCCGGTGAGATATGCCATCAAATCAGTGGACCTGTTGCTACGAAAACCATACTGCCGGTCATTAAGGAGTTTTCGTGAATCGAGATATTTCATAAGCTGACGATTTATCAGCGTTTCCATGATCTTGGAAAGAAGGGCCGTAAGTGGGTCGGTAATTGGACTGGGAGGAAGATTTGCCTTTTTTAGGGATGGGCTGGACAAATGCTGTTTTCCATCTACTCGGAAAGAGTTCGGAAAAGTAGGATAGACAGAAAAGCTTACGCAGAGGTTTTGCCAGCGTAGAAGAACACCTCTTCAAAACTATGGGGGGGATACCATCTGGACCAGCGGATTTGTGTATGTTGAGACCTTTAAGTACTCCTGCAACTGTACGAGTGCGAAAGTGGACTTGTCCCATGGAAAATTTGACGCTCTCAAATACAGGTGGAGATAAAGCATTATCTGGCAGCGTGGAGTTCGCAGCAAGCAGATTAGCTTTGTCTAAGGAGCTGACAGCTGGAATGTCATTATAAATGAGCGTGGGGATGGTAGACGAAGCAGAATTTTTAATATTTTTGACGAATGTAGGATTTTTTTCCTCAATTTTTGGTCATGTAAGAATTTTACACGTCGAATATGGACATTGCAGTCTTTTCTGGCTTGTTTAAACTCCTTTCGGTTTTCCTCAGACTTGTTGGCTTTATAAGACCGAAAGCTTACTTCTTTCAACCTGATAGCCTCTTTACAGCTCTGGTCAAACAACGAGTTTGCCTTAGGTTTAATGCTCTTTATTCTGTTAGGAATAAAGTCATTCATACCTTAGAGGATAGTGTTAGTGATCATATCGGCTGCGGCATCCACGTCGCATAGCGACCAGTTAGAACTCCTAAAGAAGCTATTAAAGCCGCTCCAGTTGGCTTTCTCGTATTGCCAAACATTTCTTTTAGGAGTTTTTCCTTTAATTGCGTGGTCGGGGCACGAGAATTTAGCTGATACGACATTATGGTCAGACCGACCTAGGGGCGCTAAAACATCAATAGTGTATTTATCAGGGTGCGAAGTATGAAACAAGTCCAAAGTGTTGGCGGAATGACTTTCAATGTCCGGTATACGTGTAGGCTCACTTACAAGCTGAGTCAAATTGTTTATCTCAGCAAAAAGTTCAACATACCTTCCTTCGGGTGTTGTCTGTTCAGAATGTTGAAGCCAATCCGAATTGTGTATATTGAAATCGCCCGCAATGACGATTTCAGTATGAGGGAACAAAGATACAATTCGAGTGATGGAATCGGACAGCGCATCAAATTCGTCAAAAGTGGAGTTGCTGTCCGCACTAGGGCTTCTGTAAATAAAGCAGTAGTGAATTATTTAGTGGTCAAACGGTAGTGTATGCGTAATATATATAAACACAAGCGTTTTCACTCAGCTAAGGCCTACCAACTCCTACTCTCAACCTCCACGAGGTGACCGCTGGGTGCCTAGTACCTTGTTCCAAGAAGCGCTTGTTTAACACTATTGTTTGTTTACCTTTGTTATTTAATTTCTTTGTTTGACTTTGTTTGTTAATCACTGTTAAATTGTTTCGATAAGCTGTTACTCACTGTACTCGTGTATCACGCCACTCATGCATTCAATCGGATGTTTCATCTGCAAGAACATATTCATCCAATCCATGCGCACCAGCATCGATCGTACGATCCGCACACAAATCAATCTCAATGCACACGGAGTATGTACAGTGCTTGCATGACTCGCTTGAGCTTGTGTGTGTGGGTGGATGCATGGGTGCATTCTGGCTGCTGATGTTTAATCGTTGATGGTCTCGGCCACTTAGATTTTGGACGCAGTCGACAGCAGATGGTGATATCTATTTTCTTTTTTTCTTTAATTGTTAATTTTGTACGAAGGTCATACATCCTTGAAATAAATTATTATAACGTTTTCCAGATAACAAGTGTTTAGTGGGAAATTTATTGAACCTTTTTTTTGGTGATTATTCGCTCATTCGCAGATTCCTTTTTTTTTTCTTTTTGGTTTGTTATTTTTACTCGTCGTCGAATCGGAAACATTAGTGGTCCTTCGTGGTCGGATTTTAATAGAATCAAATCCACTCTCGCTTTAAAATTATAAAATATACATTTAGAAAGTGTCGGGTACTCGGTTGGTGGTATATCAGACTCATAGATAATGAGTTCGTTGAAATTGAAACTCGGAAACGCTAAAGGTCGTTTGACGCGTGCAGTATCTTTCGTTGATACTATCACGAAGGATACTCCTCTAGAGATGCTAGAGATTCGACTAAGTAAGATAGACGAAGCGTGGTCGGACTTTCAAAAAATACACGATGAACTCTTACAAACCGCCAAGGATTATCAGTTAAAAGATTTAGAAACAGAGTTTGGTGATTACGAAACGCTCTTTTTTAAGGCACATGCGAGCTTAAGGCAGCATATTCGTAAATCACAGCCTGTTACGTGTGACAATCCGATGGTGGAGCAACTTGCGCTTCAGCAATCGACGTTGTTAGACCATATAAATACCACATCGAAAGACAGTTCCGGTATTCAGTTGCCAAAGTTAGAAGTGCCATCCTTTTCGGGCGATTATAAAGATTGGCCGTCATTTCGCGACATCTTTCTGGGTTCGGTAGACAATAAGAAAGCTCTTACATCGAGCCAAAAGTTTAATATTTAAAATCGTATCTTCGGGGTGACGCGGCAAATTTAGTCAGGCATATTCCAATCTCTGAGGCTAACTATCTCGAAGCTTGGGGGAGACTGGAGAAACGTTACGATCGGGTAAATCTAATAGTGCAATCGTTTATTCAATCTTTTCTATCACTTCCATCCATGAGCAGTGTTAACGTTCAAACTTTTCGAAAAATATCAGATGGTGCCGACGAGGTCATTCGTGGACTTAATGCGCTTGGTTCCAATAATCGCGATCCGTGGTTGATTTACTTGTTGCTCAACAAACTCGATGCTGATACTAGGCAGGCTTGGGTTGCGCACGTCAGTTCGCGAGACGATCATACGATCGATGAACTTTTAACTTTTTTGGAATCAAGGTGTGACTGTCTAGAAGCCTGTCAATCTATTTCTCGTCTTAGCGTATCGTGTACGAAATCGCAAGGACAGATTCGACATCATTTCGCCGAATCGCCACAATCAACTCCATTATGCCCCAAGTGCAGCGATAACCACATCTTACCCCAGTGTCCTAAATTTATCGCGCTAGATACTGAATCGCGTCGTTGTTTTGTGAAAACGAACTCTTTGTGTTTTAATTGTCTTCGGGTAGGTCACCCTGCAACCAAATGTCGTTCATTGTTCCGTTGTCGGTCATGTAAATCGCGCCACCACTCACTGGTCCATCCAACAGAAGTAGATGACAAACCATCGTCGTCGTCGCGTCTTCAGTTCTCCGCACTGAGATCTAATCAACATCTACCCAATCCGTCGCCATCCTCGCCTGTTCCTCCAATTGTTAATAACCACTCGGTCGATATTGGCTTATGTAAACAAACCATTTTACCCACAATATTGGCCAAGGTTCAGGATAATCAAGGCAATTGGCTAAACTGTAGGGTGTTAATAGATTCGGGGTCTCAGGTTTCGTTTATTGTTGAATCGTTTGCTCAAAGAATAGGAATTCCTCGTAAGCATGCTAGAATTCCAATTCTGGGAGTGTCATCCACTGAAGCAGGTTATACCAGAGGTTGCGTTTCGATGAAGCTGTGTTCTCGCCATACACAAAATTATATATTTGTTGATACCTTTGTTCTAAGCAAGTTAACATCCACCCTGCCTTCGCAGCCGTTCAATCCCTCCAATTGGTCGCATCTTCGTAATTTGGAGCTAGCAGACCCTTCGTTTAATGTTCCTAGTCCGATTGATGTTCTTCTTGGCGCTGATAAATTGTGGTGTATCCTCAAGGGGGATCAAGTTCAAGGTCCGGATGGGATACCAGTAGCCCAGAATACATCATTTGGCTGGGTGATAACAGGGGAGTTGTTAAATACTAAACAATCCACTCATGTATCCATTTCATCACTCTATTCTAAACTTGATGTCGATGTATTGCTACAGCGTTTTTGGGAGCTAGAAGAAGTAACACCACCTAAAGATGAACATTTCAGTGACGATGAGGCTGAACAAAATTTTCGACGTACATTCCCGCGATAATCCGATGTTAGATATGTCGTTCAGTTGCCCTTTAATACTCCTTCACCCGTCTTTGACAATTCACTAAGATCAGCTGTTAGTCGCTTGAACTCAATGGAGCGTCGTTTCCAAAGAGACTCAGACTTGCATAATAGGTACTCGATGTTTATGCAGGAATATCTTCAGCTTGGTCACATGGTCCGCATCCCTTCAACTGAAATAGAAACCAGCCAAGGACAGCATTTTTATCTTCCGCATCATGCAGTTTTGAAGCCGGACAGCTCGACAACGAAATTGCGCGTAGTCTTCGATGGCTCGGCTAGGGATTCGTGTGGAGATTCACTCAACAGCAGGTTACTTATCGGTCCCCCTATTCAAAGAGATTTAGTTGGAGTAAGTTTGCGGTTTCGACAGCATAAGTACGTGTTTACAGCGGATGTGGTAAAGATGTTTCGCCAGATATGGGTCGATGATCAACATACAGATTTTCAGCGCATCGTTTGGCGTGAAAATCCCTCTGGCGAGATTGGGCACTTCCGCCTACGCACCGTAACTTATGGGACGGCATCGGCTCCATTTCTATCAGTTCGTGTTTTAAAACAAATCGCAATTGACTAACAACAACAGTACCCAACTGCAGCGCGTGTCCTGGTGAACGATGTATATGTAGATGACATTATGACGGGAGCAAATTCACCGGAAGACCTTATTAGTTTGCAGTCAGAATTGGTTTCCTTACTATCAAACGCCAAACTCGAGCTACGCAAATGGAACTCTAATTGTTGGCCCCTACTCGCGCGTTTATCGAAGGATGACTGCGACATGTCGTGGGTTGATACGGAACGCTCTAAGTCAATGATAAAGGTACTTGGAATGCACTGGAGCCCAACAACTGACGAATTTTCGTTTAGAATGTCTAACTCTCCTCTATGCACCTCACCAACTAGACGGACATTGTTGTCTGAAATTTCCCGCATCTTCGACCCTTTAGGAATTCTAGCCCCATCCGTCATTTTATTCAAAATCTTATTTCAGGAGCTGTGGTCATCCGGACTCATCTGGGATGATCCATTACCATTGCATTTGGCTGACCGGTGGAAAGGCTATCAACGCGAACTCGAGTGCTTTGAACAGATACGGGTTCCACGAAACATATTTGCTTCGCTAGATGAAGTTGAATTTCATGGTTTTTGTGACGCTTCCTCATTAGCATACGCCGCTGTAGTCTACGCTCGTTGTAAAATCGCGAAAAATCAATATAAAATCGTTTTAATTGCAGCTAAGACAAAGGTAGCACCTCTTAAACCAATATCCATTCCACGACTGGAGCTTTGCGGAGCTCTACTTCTTTCTCGTCTGACAGGAATGATTAAATCTTCTATCCCAAATAGCTCTAGAGTGTTTGCGTGGTGTGACTCACAAATCGTGCTTTACTGGCTGTCGTCTCCTCCTCGTCGCTGGACCACCTTCGTCGCAAATCGTACAGCTGCTATCCTTGAGAAGATTCCACGATATGCATGGTATCATATCGCTTCAGAATCTAATCCTGCAGATTGTGCATCTCGTGGTGTATTGCCTTCACGCTTAAGTGATCATCATCTTTGGTGGAGCGGTCCTTCTTTACTGTCGTTACCACAAAACCTTTGGCCAGCATCAAAGTTCTCCGTGCCACACCCAGATACAGCAAGGGTTTCTGAGGAAGAAAGGCAGCCACCAAAGCAAGTGTTTCTATCATCAGTCGGTACGAATGTCCTTACAAACCTCGTCGAGAAGAGTTCATCATGGAGGCGCTTGATAAGGATTCTCGCTTATTGTATTCGGTTCGCGTCAAACTGTCGGCCTACTAATCTTGTTAAACTCTCGCATGGCCTTAGGTTTGACGAAATTCAATCAGCTAATCTCCGTATACTAAAATACATTCAACAAGAAGCCTTCGGGAGTGAAATAAATCATCTTGTTAAAAATCGTGTTCTTCCACTCAAATCTAAACTCCTCAAATATTCAGCGTTTATAGACAAGGATGGTCTTTTACGTGTCGGGGGACGTATTAAACATGCGAATGTCTCCTTCACTTTGAAACACCCTATACTACTTCCCAGTAACCATTTTTCTTCTCTTATAGTCGAGGACATACATACTACCAATCTTCATCCAGGGGTCTCCGAAACTTTCGCCATAGTTTGCCAACGGTATTGGATTATGGGAAGCCGCAATCTCATTCGAAAGATCGTGCATAGATGTAAACCATGTTTTTTGCAGCGGAAACTCACTAGTGCTCAGCTCATGGGTGACTTACCACCCCAACGAGTACAGCAAAGTCGACCATTTTCGAACACCGGATGCGACTATGCTGGGCCATTTACAATTAAACTCTCCCGTGGTCGCAAACCAAGATTGTCAAAGGCTTATTTTGCACTCTTCGTGTGTATGAGCACCAAGGCAATCCATCTGGAGTTGGTAAGTGACCTAACAACTGATGCGTTTTTAGCAGCCTTTCGACGTTTCATATCTCGCCGTGGAAAATGTTGCAATATATATAGCGACAATGGATCAAATTTCCAAGGAGCTCGTCGCTGTCTTAATGAGATGCAGAAACTCGTTCTTTCACGAACTCACAATGACGATATTGCTGCTGCGCTTGCAATGGATGGCATTGCATGGCATTTCATACCACCTTCTGCGCCACACTTTGGTGGGTTGTGGGAGGCTGGAGTTAAGTCGGTAAAACTCCACTTATGGAGGGTTGTTGGAGCCACAGTGCTTACATTCGAGGAGCTATATACGGTTTTAAGCCAGATCGAAGCTATTTTGAATTCCCGACCTATTTGTGCATTGTCTGATGAAGATTTGAACCCACTAACACCTGCTCATTTTCTTATAGGTGAACCATACACAGCTGTTCCGGAGCCGAGCTACTTGGATGTGACACAAAATAGCTTGTCCCACTGGAAATACCTACAAAGCATGGTTCAAGGATTCTGGAAACGATGGCATGCAGAATACATTACAACGCTGCAACAACGTACCAAGTGGCAAAAACAAACGCGGAACCTGAAAATTGGAGATTTGGCAATAATCAAGGAACCAAACCTTCCACCTGCAAAGTGGCTTCTGGGAAAAGTAGAAGCAGTTCATCCAGGCCGAGACAACAACGTAAGAGTTGCAACTGTAAGAACACACCGAGGATCATTTGTTCGTCCAATAACAAAACTTGCGGCTCTCCCATTGTCCTGAAACTTGTTCCAGGGGGGCCGGGATGTTTAATACTATTGTTTGTTTACCTTTGTTATTTAATTTCTTTGTTTGACTTTGTTTGTTAATCACTGTTAAATTGTTCCAATAACCTGTTACTCACTGTACCCATGTATCACGCCACTCATGCATTCAATCGGATGTTTCATCTGTAAGAACATATTCATCCAATCCATGCGCACCAGCATCGATCGTACGATTCGCACACAAATCAATCTCAATGCACACGGAGTATGTACAGTGCTTGCATGACTCGCTTGAGCTTGTGTGCGTGGGTGGATGCATGGGTGCATTCTGGCTGCTGATGGTTAATCGTTGATGGTCTCGGCCACTTAGATTTTGGACGCAGTCGACAGCAGATGGTGATATCTATTTTCTTTTTTTTTCTTTAATTGTTAATTTTGTATGAAGGTCATACATCCTTGAAATAAATTATTATAACGTTTTCCAGATAACAAATGTTTAGTGGGAAATTTATTGAACCTTTTTTTGGTAATTATTCGCCCATTCGCAGATTCCTTTTTTTTTCTTTTTGGTTTGTTGTTTTTACTCGTCGTCGAATCGGAAACAGCGGTAACCAACCCCGTTTGGAGGATCTTTGGCGGCAGCAGATGAGAGAGGGGGGAAGAGTGTTCTCTCATTAGAGTACTTCTTCTTGTTCCAGACGGCAGCGGAGGAATTCCCTAGATGGAGTCAATGGTGGCGTCTACAGTTCCAGTTAGGTTGAACTTAGTGAATACTTTGCACGAGCTGCTCCGACATATTCGGATCACAGGTCGGTCAGGAATTTCCAAGGTTAGTCAGGACCTTGGGATAGAGATGGTGGCGGAGGAGCCCTTAATGGGCCAACGGCAGCGCTCATACTCCCGTAGTGGACTACTGGCACCGGTGTACCCGGCCCCACGTCCTAGGGGATACAAAAGGAACTGGCCCTCCAGGTTGGGGGTTGTGCCGCGGGGTTAACTTCCCTACCACGTAAAAAACTTTCGGTTACGAAACAACCAATAGCCTCGGATACGGAGGATTCTACTGTTGACAACCCAAGCAAACGGAAAAAGGACAACGATCTTCGAGTCTGCACGTGAAATGTTAGGTCCCTCTACAAACCACGTGCAGCCGAACAACTTGCGGAGGCCCTAGACTTAGGCAAGAAGTCTTGAGTTTCCGGCATGTGAACGAGCGCCTCATGACAATCCGCATCAAGGCTAAATTCGCCAACATTAGCCTAATATGCGCTCACGCCCCTCACGAAAAGATGGACGACGCGACGAAGGATGACTTCTACCAGCTCTTGGACAAAACGTATGAGCAATGCCCTAGCCACGACGTTAAAATTGCCCTCGGTGATTTTAACGCAAAGCTAGCAAAGGAGGACGTCTTTAGTAGCCTTTGCCGATCGAGTCTCCTTTAATATCAATCTAAGTCCTATGCCGCCAGCAGCAAATGCGGAAGACCAGTAGCAGCGTTGCCAACAAGCCATCAGAGATGCCGCCTCTGATGTATTGGGTTTCTCTCGACCACCACAACGAAACCCCTGGTTTGATGATGAATGCCGGCAAGCACATGCAGCAAAACAAGAGGCGTACAAAGCGGCGCTGCATAGAAGGACTAGAGCTGCTCGCGAGCTCTACGAGCGGAGGAGAAAAGAGGAACACCTACTTCTAAGAAAGAAGAAAAAGGAGCATGAGAAGCGTTCGATCGAGGAGATTGAGAGGCTTTATTGCAGGAATGATGTTCGAAAATTTTACCAAAAGGTAAAAAGAACATGCCAGGGTTTCAAAGCCAGAACAGAAGCCTGCAGGGACGAAAATGGTAACATAGTAGTAGAACCGCAGTCGGTGCTGAGGATATGGAAGGAACACTTCTGCAGAATGAACCATTCAACAGTGACGATGATAGTCAAGTTTCTCGTCAACCCGATCAGAATGAAGTGAGGATAGCGATATCTAAGCTTAAAGCCAACAAAGCTGTTGGAGCCGACGGCCTTGCCGCCGAATTTTTCAAGGCAGGTGGAGATGAGTTGGTAAGGAGCATGCACCAACTCATTTGTAAAATCTGGTCGGACGAAAGTATGCCCGATGAATGGAACCTCGGCATCGTTTGCCCGATCCTGAAGAAAGGAGACTCTCTGAACTGCGCCAACTACAGAGGCATAAGTCTTCCCAACATCGCTTATAAGATCATGTCTGCCGTATTATGTGAACGCCTAAACCAATCGTCAACAACCTGATAGATCCTTATCAGTGCGGTTTCAGACCTGGTAAGCCCACCATTGACCAAATATTCACTACGGCAGATTTTGGAAAAAAAACCATGAATATAAAATCGATACGCATCACCTTTTTATCGATTTTAAAGTTGCCTATGATAGCGTGTATAGAGAGAAGATATGCAGAGCCATGTCCAGTCTTGGCATCCCTGCCAAGCTCGTTCGTCTGTGCAGGATGACAATGGAGAACTCTCGCTCCTCCATCAAAGTCGGTAAAAACACCACCGAACCGTTCGATGTCGGGAAAGGTCTTAGACAAGGTGACGCGCTATCATGCGATCTCTTTAATATAGTACTTGAAAGAATTGTACAAAACTCACAAGCCAACATCGGAGGTACAATCTTTTACAAGTCTGTACAACTACTCGCTTACGCCGATGACATTGACATAGTCGAAAGAACTCAGCGGGCCGTCAGTGGGGCGTTTTCGAGTATTGAGATTGAGGCAGCAAAGATGGGTTTAGCGGTCAATGAAAGCAAAACAAAATATATGCTGTCAACAAAAAAGGACACCCAACATCGGCGTCTTGGACAAAACGCCACAATAGACAGATATAATTTTGAGGTAGTAAAGGACTTTGTCTACCTAGGCTCTATGGTGAGCTCCGCAAATGACACCAGTGGGGAGATCAAACGAAGAATTACTCTTGCCAATCGGTGTTTCTATGGGCTAAGAAGGCAATTAAGTAACAAGGCCCTATCTCGAACTACTAAGGTAACTCTTTATAAGACATTAGTCATCCCAGTCCTGCTGTATGGCGCAGAGGCATGGACCTTGTCAAAATCGGATGAGGATCCCCTTTGTAACTTTCGAGAGAAAAGTTCTTCGAGTGATCTTTGGTCCCGTCTGCATAGACGGTGAGTGGAGGAGAAAATACAACGCCGAATTATACAGCATATATAATGACATCGACTTAGCCAGAAGAGTTCATATACAGCGACTAAGATGGCTGGGTCATGTAGAGCGGATGGAGTCCAACGTTCCAGCCAAGAAAGTCTTCGTATCCACCCCGGATGGATAGCGCAGTAGAGGACGACCTCGTGGTAGGTGGCGCAATCAAGTGGAGGGGGACCTCTACCAACTTGGCGTGCGCAACTGGAGGCAGCTGGCTCATAACCGGGCTGGCTGGAGAGGTTTGTTGGTTGAGGCCCAGGTCCACCCCGAATTGTAGCGCCACCTAAGTAAGTAAGCGAATTATTTGCTTACGGACGGTGAATTTTAGCCATTTGAAATTAAATTCCGGGTTGGAACAGTGGCCATACTGTGGTGGAACTTGGTAAGCAATATAACTACGGATGTAAATGGCGAGACCACGGTGGGGAAGGAATAATGACACTAAGTTATATCCAGGCAGTTTCAAATCGGAAGATTCTTCAACTACCTGTGTTTCGCTTAGTGCCAAAACAGCTGGTTTATGGGAATGGGCGTGGGCGTACACATCAAAGAAATTCCTTCGAAGCCCACGAATGTTGGTCAAATCAACCCTAAATTTCCTCATCACTACAACATAGGGAATTTAGGGTTGATTTGACCAACATTCGTGGGCTTCGAAGGAATTTCTTTGATGTGTACGCCCACTCCCATTCGCTTAGTGCCAAAACAGCTGGTTTATGGGAATGGGCGTGGGCGTACACATCAAAGAAATTCGTTCGAAGCCCACGAATGTTGGTAAAATCAACCCTAAATTCCCTCATCACTACAACATAGAAACACAAGAAGACACAACTCTGACGTAACTAAGCGAAGCTGTGAAGTGAAGATCCAATGAATAGTTTTCCAAAACAAACTGTCGCAGGTGCTATTCCCAAACGACAATCAGCTAAGGTCCGCTATTCGGATAAACATTCACAGTCCGCTATGCATCATATGTTACACTCTCTCAGTCATCGCAACTGGGAGTATGTACATACATATGTAGCACATGCTCCAATTGCTATAACGAAGAAGCGCAACAGCGAGTGAGTGGGGGTGAAAGGATGGAATACACCGGCACTGAACTATTTATTTGCTTTTTTTAATTATTTATTTATTTTTTTGTTTTCCACTGCATTTCACTGATTTCATTTGGCGATCGATTTTTTTTAAATTTTTTTTTTTTTTGTTAGATGAAATTATCTAATTGTTTTGATTTTTTTTTGTCACCACGGTGGAGAGTGAGAGTTGGAACGCGTGTGCACACGACTGCAGGCAAAAGGCAACGTACAACGTCAGTACGGACATTTCTGGTGGCTAGCCGAAAGAGAGGAAACTCCTTCGTCGATTCCCCCTAATCCAGGGTAGCCTGTTTGGTGTTTAAGGTTGGCTGTACTTTGCCATGGCCGACTTACATAGTTTAGGTTTAGGTAGTTTAGGTAGGTTGTAGGTAATAATTTAAAAAAACAAATCCACAGCACTTGGATGGTAAAATACAAAAAAACATAAAAAAACAGCACTCGATAAAAAAAAAATTACGTATAAAAATATGTAAGGTAGAATCAGATAGGCTAATTTAGAATAAGGTAGTTTAAGATTGATTTTAAGGTAGATTTGTAAGTTTTATACATAAGAACATTCAAAAATAAGTTCATATACTAAGTTTTTTCAATTGATTAAACATTTTTCTTAGTATTAATAATCAATAAAATAATGAAATAAATAAAGAACTAAAGTTAGTTACGTCGAAAGACATAGTTTTAAGTATTAGGTTTAGGTTAGAGCGCCCGCATAGGGCCAGTAAGTTAGAATAAGAATAGTTAAGCTAGTTTTAAGCGTTTTTGTCTAGCAATTAAGTTACAATGAATTTAACAATAAAAATGCATTAAAAATGAAAAAAATGTTATGCCTTCGCAGTAGAGTCGACTAAGCTTTCGCAATTGATCGACTTTTTTATTTATTTCATGCGAAATAATAGATGATTCTTGACATCAGGATTTGAACCGTGAACCAATAGCGTGACAAGCGATGATGTTACCACTACACCACGGCCACCTTTTCAACAACATCACTGGGGCGATCGATGAGTGGTGTCATTACTCTTATCATTTCGGTGATTTTTCGATGTCCCGTATTTGCACCATCGATGAAATGGCCGATAGTTCTAAGCCGTGAAGCTGAAATGCCGGCAATCTTCTTCGCATCGAGGTGCACTGGTAGAATGTTTAGGATCGCTTCCATAGCCGCGGTTGGTGTTGAGGATAGTGCTCCTGTAATACCCAGGCAGACCATACGTTGCACCTTTGTTAACAAGTCTCTTGCATACTTTTTGCTCATCACTGGCCACCATACAACTACACCGTAGAAGATGATAGGTTTGATTACGCATTCGTATATCCAGTGGACCCGTTTCAGTTTCAAACCCATGACTTCCCAATGACCCTCCTGCATATCTAATATGCTCTCTTGGCTTTGGTAACTCTTTCTTCCAGGTTCTTTCTCCAGGTCAGTTTCCTGTCCAATATAATGCCAGATACTTGAGGCTGTCGCGGAGTTGTAGTGATACTCCTCCGAGTTGTGGAATGTGAAAGTCACTAGTTTTGCTTTTCTTTGTAAAGAGAACCAGTTCCGTTTAATTTGGATTTATTTCTAATCCACTCTCCTCCACCCATTTTTTATGATTCGTTGTTATATTAATGGTTACAAGTTGTATCGAGCTGATGGGTAAAGCCGTGGCGGCGGGGGAGTGGCAATGTATTATATACGCGCGACTGTATAAATGTTGCGTTTGTCACTAAATCTGAAGCTACCTCTTGACTACTACTTTGTGGAGATAACTAATGATGGGCCAAACACAATTTCGTTTGGAGTAGCTTACCGAGTGTGGATCTATCCGAACTTTACTCAGTCCTAGAAGACTTGTCATCCATTTACACCGACATCATGCTGTTCGGAGACTTTAACTGTGACCTGCTTGAAAGTACTTCGCAGTTATTTATATAAAAAAATCAGCACTCTTGGCCTAGGGTCTATCAACACTACTAGTCCAACGCATTTCGCAAGTACTTCATCAACCCTGTTGGACCTTTTTCTTACAAGTAACTCTGAAAACAACCTTCTATACACTCAGTTGTCAGAGTCTAGTATCTGTTTGATACTTTCAAACGCCATCTATCATAAAAAACATCCTCTGTGCATAGGTATAGGGATTTTAGGGGAATCAACTTGAATCAGTTGGAAGAGGACGTTCTTCAGGTGGATTGACAAGATGTTTATTTTATGACTTCTGCTGGTGATCAAATTGATTTCTTGCAAAATGCTATACGTCATCTCTATAGTACATACGTTCCGATAAAAACAAAACATCTTCGAACAAATACTGTCACATGATTTACACCTGAAATACAAGAAGCCATAAAACAACGAAACCTGGCTTATAAACGGTGGAAACGTTTTAAACTCCCTAAGTTTCATGAACTTTTCCGGGTTTTAAGAAACAGTGTTCCTATGAAAATAAGGGAAGCTAAGAAGAGGGTGTATGTAAAGCGACTTAATAAAATTCTACCCGTGCAAACTTTATGGAAAAATATCCGAGAGCTTGGTGTTGGTCGACAAAAGGTGATTATCCCTGGAAATACGAGCGTGGGTCAATAAGTCCCTGATGAAAATGAAATAAGGAACACTCTTATCGGTATAAAAACATTTTATTCAAAATAGTCTCCTTTTAGCTCTATACACTTCATCCAACGTTTCTCCAATTTGTTGATGCCCTCCAAATAATACGATTCCTCGAGCCCCTCAAAATAAGCGTTTGTTTCAGCGATGACCTCTTCATTCTACCCAAATCTCTTACCTCCGAGCCATTTCTTCATTTTGGAAACAAGAAATAGTCGCAGGGGGCTAAATCTGGGGAATATGCTGGATGAGGGAGGAGTTCGTAGCCTAACTTATGCAATTTTGCCATTGCGACTGCGGACTTGTACGCCGGTGCGTTGTCCTGGTGAGAAAGAACTTTTTTCTTCGCCAAAGGCGGCAGTTTTTGCTTCAAATCGGCTTGGAATCGATCCAGCAGCTATGCGTAATATGCGCCGGTGATCGTTTTACCCTTTTCAAGGTAATCGATGTGAATAACACCGCGCGCATCCCAAAAAACCGTCGCCATGACTTTGTTTGCTGACAAACCCGCCTTGGCCTTCTTCGGCTTCGATTCACCAGAAGTCCATTGTTTTGACTGTTTCTTGGTTTCTGGTGTGTTGTGGTGAGTCCAGGTTTCATCCACGGTTACGAAACGGCGCAAAAACTCAGCCGAATTTTTCTGGAACATCGCCAAACACACCTTTGAAGTTGTGGTGAATGGTTTCAATCGATGGTGAAGAGTCCATATAATATTTGTCAAGCTTTTGTTTGGTTTGCGTGATAGTTTTTTCTCGTAAAAAATAATGTTTAATAAGCTCTCGAAATTCACTTTTTTCCATCTTAACGAAAATGCTAATAGGCGTCTATATAAAACTAAACTACAAGAAAACTATTTGACAGATCTGTCTGAAAATTCGGGTGCGTTCTTTTGAAAGATGATTCTCGACAAACAAAAAAATAAATTTAAGGTGACGGCACAATTTGTGTTAATTTTCAGGGACTTATTGACCCACCCTCGTATAAACCCTGACTTCTTAAATTCTGAATTCGTCAAAATTCAAAGTACTTTGCCCGACGTTGGCGAACCCTGTATGGCTGATTCTCTCGTTAACCTTGAAAGTAATGATTGCTTCCAATTCAGACGTTTTGAGAGCGCTACTAAGTTTAAAGCTATGAGCATCGATGGAATACATCCACACTTTATTAAAATAATTTTGCCCCACATCCTTCCTTCTCTTAGGCTACGAACAGAGTACAGCTGTGTGCTGTGCTAAAAGCTATTTGTATGCTGAAAAACTGCGCGCATACAAACAAATGAAAGCGGTCAAAGTGAAGCAAAGCTGTTTGCTGGGCGAAAGCGTAAACGCAAGCTTTCAGCATTGAAAGTGTGTTGTGCAGTTTTTCATGCTGTTTCGCTTGCGATTTACTGCAGTTTTTTTTTTTTTTTTTTTTCAAGTGAATACGTACGTTGAAAAAAAATCATAATGCCGGTAGAATCTATCATAATCATTATGTGATCGATTTTGTTGTATTGGGATGAAACTTCAAAAGAACTGAAAGAAGAAGGTACAGACATACTCGTAAGTAAACTTGTTTAATATTTTATTGCATTTTATTAGTCTTAATGTAAATAAGTTTACAAAATGTCATTTCTTTTGCGGCAGACAAAATCGCGGAAACTATCCCGAATAAAAAGACCAGCTTTTCTGGAGCTTTGATTAGAACTTTGATCATTTTGCGAGTTTGATAAACTTTATGTATTTAAATATAAACTTTTGATATTTTTTCCCTGCTTATAAATAGCATGAAAACAAAGCTTTACTATGCATACTCACAGCTTTGCTCAAAGTTTGAAATAGCACAGCTTTCAGCACAGCACAGCACAGCACATAGCTGCACTCTGTTCGTAGCCTTACACACATTTTTAACACAATCATCATGACATCGTCTTTCCTCCTTGGAAGGTTGCTAAGGTTATACCGATAGTAAAAAAGCCGGCTACCCGTTTGTCACCACCCAAGTTTCGACCTGTTTCAATTCTCCCGTTTTTATCCAAAGTCTTCGAGAAACTTCTTCATAAGCAAATGACAATTTTTCTTTCTTGGGCTTAATACTGTTAATCACGGAATACTTTTCTTAAAACTGAAGTCCAGCCGTATCGGTTGGTGAAAACACCTCCCGGTACTTACAGCTAATGTCAGGAGTATCACAGGGATCAATTCTCGGGCCACTGCTTTTTGTCATGTTTATTAATAATCTCCCGCTAGTCGTCAAACACTAATCAATACATTTATACGCTGACGATGTGCAGATTCGGTTGAGCTGCAAGCTGGGAATGTTAGAAGATGGAGTAGACAAACTTAATAACGACCTCAAGCAAATCTCGCACTAGTCCGCAAAAAATCACCTACAACTGAATCCAACGAAGTCAAAGGGTTTAATAGTCTACAAAAACAAGCTTGACAGTAGCTATGATATTTCCCAGCTTTATATCTAGGTAACACTGTTCTGGAATATGTCGAAAATGCGAAAAACCTAGGTATTTGGTTCAATTCGATACTCACATGGGACCAACATATTCAGATAGTTATTGGCAAAATATACGGATGTTTACGTGCCCTGTCACTGACAAAGCACTCAGCATATTAGGTTTAGCTGACAAAAACTTTAATTTTGCCAATCGCCACCTACGGATGTAAAATTTTGTTGTTGTCATAATTTAGAAACACGAAGGAATCTTATAGTGGCCTTTAGTTACATTACGCGTTACGTTTACAATCTTAAACGATTTGATCATACTCGTATTTCTGGATACATTAACAGGATTCTGGGTTGTGACCTGCATATGTACCTATCACAATTTCTGCGCCTTTAAAACATTAAATAATATCTTGATTTGCAAAGAGCCTCAGTGTCTGTATGAAAAACTTCAGTTCCCAACTTCCCCTCGTTCTCTAGTTTTTATTCAACCAAGATTTACATGCAGAAACTCTGAAAACCAATATCTTGTTTATGTTGTCAGGCAATGGAACGCCCTACCCATGGACATCAGAAAGCTTCGTTCGAAGGTGCTTTGATCGAAGGTGCTTAGACAAATTCATGAATTTTGTAACAAGCGAGTTTATCTTTTAATTTTTTTCTTTTTCCTTTAATGCAATTACTTTTATTTTTCGAATACCAATATCTCCAGTGTTAACATGCATAGTTTATTTTAATTTTTAATTTATAATTATCAAAACCGAATACTCGAATATGAATTGTTTAGATTTAATAAATTAACTTTTACTGTTATAGACTTTAACTCATAAGTCCAATGTAAAAGATTCTGTAAATAAAAGTAATAATAATAATAATAATAATAATAATTTCCTGTAAAATTTGTATTTAAATTTAGACGTCATTATGCATGTTTTACACTTTATCGTCACTGAAATGAATTAAATTTTTTTGTTTGCACTATTCGCACCTTTCCACTACCAGTGTTAGCCATGGCCACGCTTTCAATTGTTTTGAGTATAATGTAAATGTTAAAATGTTTTAATGTAACTCTTTTACCAATTTTAGTAGCCTTGGTACCGCATTAATTAGTCGTTGATTATGTTAAATGGCTCGAAGGACCAATGTTGAAGTTAGAATTGTAGTTGAATACCCTTTACCACTGGTAGAGGGAAGTCTGGACTGGACTCTCAATATTTGTTTGACGACCAAATGTCCCTGCATTTTATTCACTATCTTAAATACTAAAATATTGCTTACTTTACAAATACTCGTACATACAACACTTAAATTACAAAAATATTATTTGCTAAGTCAACAATTATGAGTATATTTATTTTTGCAGACTTAACTGGGAACAAAATTTTAAATAGAAAATTAACAAACTAGCATAAAAAGATAAACCGAAAAACTGTCTGGTCTCATACCATGACAACGATACTCCAACAAAACTGGTGCGCCATCAATGTTGGATTAACCAAAAATTTTGAGGAACACGAAAGTATAGTTTTCGTAGCAGCTGGTTAACTGGAGACCTACCAAGATATGTAACTCACTTAAATACTTCAGCTATTCGCGTAACTAGGTAGGGCCCAGGTGGACACTTCCCTCCACTTCGTAAAATAATAACAATAAATGTTATAAATGCAACTCAACTACCCAAATTTTTACAAAGTACAATGAAGCATTCCTTGAGGAGAGGACAAGTTAGAAACAAGATAGCAGAGGACTTGGAAATACACTCTCTGCAGTGATTTTTTTTTGGAGAGACCCCGGTTTTTTTTTGTCTGCAAGCAACAGTTAGCGGGGACCGTAAGGAATACCGGCGAGTCCCTAACCAACATACCGGTATTCTATAAGGGGACTAGAAGTACAGGAAGGAGCAAAGGCCACACCGTAAAAATACTGAAAAGAGGTGCTCCGACCTAGAGTATACCGTACCAATATTGCCGCAGCAGTAATAAAGAACAGCTGCAGTAATAAAGACTTTGAGTGCAGCGAACATTAGTGCAGTGATTTAGTTCATTTTTTTCAATTTCCTTCACGAATTGAGTGTAAATTAAGACTATGAATAGCGAAAAGGTCTGTGCTTAACATTTTGATATTTGGTTCTCGAAAATATAGCTGGAGCATCAGCATTTACGTATCTTCTTGTGCTGTCGGCAGGACAACGGGGGACGAAGAAACCGTGAGTAATTTTTTTTTTTTTTTTTTTTTTTTTTTTTATTTATTGATCAACCAAAAGGAACACAATGCCTTATGCAAAGGTTGAATAGAAATAATACAAATGACAGCAAATAAAACTAAACAGTGGTTATTTACATATACATATGCAGATATTATAAATTCAGAAGATACACAGATTCTTAATTTAGTTTTGCAAACACATAAGATAAATGACCGTAATAAGACTCCTAAATATTAATATAATTACTTTGGGTAAGGATATATTTAAATTGACTTAGGCTTATAGATTCGAACCGCCGAACGTTGGTCGCAACCGCATTCCAAAGTTTGGACGAGCGTACAGAAAAAGATAATTCTGAGATCACAGATGTATGAATTGGTATAACTAGATCTCTTCTACGAGAAGAGGACAAGAATTGAAATTTAGAAAAAATGTATGAGGGTTCACGTGAATGAAAAACCTTAAAAAGAAAAATCAAATTTCTGATGTTGAGAAACTTGTTAAAAGAACAGCCAAGAAAACTTAGATGGAAGGGGCTGACATGATCATATCTTTTAAGAGAATATATAAACCTGATACAACTATTAAAAACAATACGCAACTTGTTTCGTACACCGATGGAACAACCAGAAAAAAGTTCGCAGCCATATGTAAAGAAAGGCATAATTAGGCTTCTAACTAACTTTGCACGAATATTCACAGGTAAGAATTGTTTGACTAAATACAAAGTACGGAGAGTAAGATAAGTTTTGCTACTGATACCATTTATATGTGCCTCCCAGGACAAAGTCTCGTCAATTTTAAAACCGAGGCTTTCAACGCTTCTAGAATAGGGTATCAATACTCCATTAAGATATAGACTGCCTAGATTAGAGGAAATAGAATTTCTGTAAATTGCAATGGCTTTCGATTTTCGGTGGTTTAACTTCAAGTTATTCAAAGAAGCCCATAGAGATAAATTCTTCAAATCATCATTTACTTTGCGAATGGATCTTTAAATGTCATGCAAGGGCGCAAAATGAACAACTTGCGCATCATCAGCATACAGATGAATTTTTGAATACGAGATAGTAGATGGAAGATCGTTAATAAAAAGGCTAAAAAGCAAAGGTGCCAAGACAGAGCCCTGAGGAACACCTTGACCTAGAGTTAAAAGCGACGACACCGAGGACTCCAAGAACACCTGTTGTTGCCTACCCCTAAGGTAAGACCATATAAGTTTGCAAGTGCGAGAAAAGTGAAAATTAGAAGCTAATTTGGAGCATAGGATGTTATGATCGATGGTGTCGAATGCCTTTGTAAAATCAAGCAGGACAAGAATGGTAGCACATTTTTTTTCAATGTTGAAGCGGATGTCATCAGTGATAGCAATCATAGCTGAAGTAGTGCTGTGATGCCGTCGAAAACCGGACTGAAATCGGTAGAGTAGATCATTTACATTGAGGAATTCAGTTACCTGATTTTTCAAGTTGATTTCGAAAACTTTGGAGAGAATAGGTAAAATAGAAATTGGACGAAAACTGGAAAGCGTTGAAGGAGATGAGCCAGCTTTAAGTATAGGAATCACTTTCGCGCGTTTCCAGGCCTCAGGAAAAGTGGAAGTCATTATCGCTGTATTTATAATATGAACAAAAGCGTTTCCAAATACAGGCATAAGAATTTTAATAAATTTTAAAGAAAGCTTGTCAAGACCGACGGAGTTCGTTTTAATAGAGAATAAGGCAGTTAGGAAATCATCATTAGAAATACTACGAAAACAGAATCCGTTTTCATTGACTTGTTCAAAATTGAATCTTTCAGATATGTTCGAGGAAGCCTGAACAAAGTGCTCGTTGAATTCATCCGCTGACCAATTACTCGTACTATTGTTACTGCTATTGCTTACTATACCAAAGTTTCTAGCTTTCTCCCAGAAATCGTTTGAATCCCTAATGTTAGAGAATTCACTAAGCCCAATTTGGCATTTTTGTTTCTTTATTAAGTTAGTAACTCTATTTCGACATTTAGCATATATTTTCCAATTTTCATGAGTTCTATCTTCACGATAAGCATTAAATGCAAGATCTCTCAAGGTCTTAGCGCGGATTACATCAGTGGTATACAAGAAGTGATTAGAGTTATGCTGTACAGCTGTTTTCAAAGGAACATGTTGATCAAATAATGATAATAAAATAGGAACCAGTTTGTTAACTTGTACATTGACGTCGTTTGTTAGGTAAAGGAACGATATGTCGGCTAAGCTAGCGTCTCTATATAAAGCCTCAATATTCAGAGATCTAAAATTCCTGAAGGAGTATACAGATTCAAACAAATCGACGTTAAAATCAAATGCTATAAATATAAAAGCATGCTTGGAAATACTACTAACCCAGAACTGATTAGATAACAGAGCTTTCTCAGGGCAACTGATTAGAAAAATATCCAAGAGGGAAGTAGACCCGTGATGAACATCATAATGAGTTTCAGCATTATTTGTTTTAACAGACAATCCATACTGCTCAAAAAATTAAAGCACTCTCTCTCTAATAGGATCCAGAAATAGATTTAAATTTAAATCTCCAACAATAATAATATTGCTGTATTTAGATGATATATTATTTAAAACTTCATCAAGAATAGAAAGATCACCACCAGATCTATATACAACTCCAACAACACATACTTCGGAACCAAAACTAACTTGGACAAAGATATATTCAACATTGATGCCAGTGGATGTACATATAACTTTAACTGATCGCATATATACAGAGCGACACCACCGCCTCTAAAACCTATTCTGTCATTTCTAAACAACTTGTAGCCAGGGATATTTAACATGGTATCAGTATGGTGTTCTTTTAGCCAAGTTTCAGATATACCAATGATATTTAAATTTGAAGTAGAGATAAGGTCCTTCAATTCATTAAATTTATCAACGCGTTTAAGAGGGTATATGCTCTGTGCATTAATGTGACCAACGTTCAGGGTGTGGAGAGCATGAGACTGATTAAGAATGGATAAGCAGGAGCAATCATTGTTATTTAAAAAATTAGGAGCTCGAAACATAATTGATAAAAATTAGTATACGAATGTGTGTACAATATATAAAAGTATAAGTAGATATATTAATATATGTATGTATATATAAAAAAATAAAAATAGGACTAATGAATACAATCATAATGAATTAAGAATAATAGCAAGCTCATAAACAAAATGCAAATTGTGTAACTCAGTTGAGGCAAAACATAGAAAATATATTTTAGTTTGATTACAGATAAAAACGAATCAAGGAAATAAGACAAGAACATGTGGTTAGCTAATTGCAGAAATTAACAAATCAACTTCAGAAATGGAATTAATTTTTTTAACTTGACTATCTAATGTGGTCACAAACACTTTTCCAAATCGTGAGAAAGTAGCTGCAATTTTAACACTCGATTTGAGATCTTGACAATGCCGTAAGATGGAGAATTGGTATGATGTTAGATTTTCATTAAGGTAGATTCTTGATGTTACTTGCGTATTAGTGAATACATCGCTGATTACAAGCCGCTTTTTATTCTTGAAATATGTCCTCATGATGGATTCCTTTAGGTAAGAGGAACACAGCTTAACCAGGAAAGAATTTTTCTTCTTAATACGGTAACACTTCATGACCATGTCAGCTGATATGCAAACATTAAGTTTCTCACAAATTAAGAGAAAAACCTCGACATCGGAAAGCTGCTTGCCTGCATCCAAACTGTTGACAGGGACTCCGGAGATGATGACGTCATGTTGTTTACTTTCGTGTTCGAAGTATTCCATTCGCTTCTGTTGTTTTTCTGTGATCTTCTCCAGGGCACAAATTTTGTCTTGATCGATTTGGTTGATTGCGGCAGCAGATGATAGTTTTTCTTGCAGACTAGTCACAGTTGCAGACAAAACGCTAAGTTGTGAGCTAACTTTAGTGAACTCAACAAGAAGGTCTGCCAGGGCTTTCTTCACGTCGTTCAATCCAGAAACATCACTGATAGAACTCATAGCAGCTGCGGTGTTGGCCATCACACCATCAGAGTCACAGCAGATCGGGCATTTCCATTTTTGTTGGGACGGGTGGTCTTTTGTTTCATTGTAGGAGTGCCTCGAAATACCAGCACAGGTGAAGTGATATTTTTTGGCGCAATATCCACAGGTAGCGAAGGAATTACCTTCCACTTTGTTGGAGCACTTGGCACACTTGTTAGAAGACATGATAATTAGGGTTATGTGGATTCCGGAAAATAAAACTTTTGATAAAAACTGAATTATGCCGAAAATTAAAAAAACTTCACAAGGTACAAACGAAGTGACCATTAAATAGTACTTTAGATAAATTATTGACTATGTGTAATCAAATTAAAAAGAAAAATTAAAGAAAAATACTGAGTACGACGAAATGCGTGTTTAGCTGTCAAAAGATGACATTTTGTTGATATTTTTTTTTTGAATATTTTTTTTTAGTTTTATTTTAGCGTTAAGAGCAGATTCCTTTTGCTACGTAGGCTAGATTAGATCTAATTTTAATTTACTTTTATATTGAAAAATTGAAAATTTTGGTTGCTAAGAATATTTTTTTTTATACAACTCTGATTAGAGGTAAATACTTGGCATTAAAGGAAGAATCCAGGAAAATGTACCGCAATTTCGTTTCCTTTTTTTTGAAGACGTTTAAAGGTAAATTATGGATGTGCTGGTAAAATCCTTTGTGCAACGATGGTGTGTGGGTGAAGGCCGTCCGTTCGCTGATTAAGAGCGACGATGCCTTAGCGGGATGACTGCACTGACGTGACAAAGACCATACGTTACGATTTTACGCACTTTACGTACAGGACATTAGACAATAGTGGGTGGATTGAGGAATTAGGAGCCATCTCCAGTGAATATTGGCCAAGGAGATGGCGAAGGTTGTGTCTTCCAGACACAAGGGTGGGTTGGCCATGCTGGTGCCATCAACACCTGGCACGTTTTTGGGACGAGGCGAACCCACATCTCGGAGAGACTAGGGGATACAGATGTCGTAGTATAGGGCTGGAATTGGATAGATGCAAGTTAGTTTAGGTATAAGTTAGGGTTTATCTTAAGTAGATTAGGTTTAGGTTAGATCTGGCATACCGTTCTTTATCCGGGATATGGGCATAAGTCCTTGAGCTTCTTCTTCTTCTCCTGTCTTCTTTTCTATCTTTGTTTAAGTCCGTCCGTGGTCTAATTAGGTTAGCTTCTTCTCTTCTCTATTAGGTTTCTTTTAATACACATATGGCACGATATTTTGTATTTGAGCAGGTTGTGTGAGAGTGATGGGAGACAAGAACCAGACCCGTAGGACGAGTTAAGCCGTGCAACCGCGCGCGTGCCGCCGTCCCCTTCATCCACACTGAAGATGCCTCCGTAGCCTGCCCCTAGTTCATAACAATGGCGGTTTTAGAAGCCAGATTGCGACTCCAAGGGGACGATATTCACTATTTGTGCACTGTTCGATAGTGTAAGACAATGAAACACGGCCGTTGAGTTCTAAATACAGACTGACTTTTTTCATACATAAGAGAAGAGAGTTACGGTGTTGGTACATAAAAGATGATTTCATACATATACATACATACAGTACTCTACATCTCCCTCCTAAGATCTTAATATTATAAGTAATTTGAGGGTTCATATATAAGTTTTTATATACATACATAATTCAATTCAAACCCCTTTAAATTCAAAGTGGTAATTCATTTTTATAAACAGTCATCGACTGTCACTCGAGCCGACAACATTGTTCTTCCGTTAGTGTTCTCGCTCTGTTTTCGTTGGTGTCTTTCCCGCCATCTCCATAGCATTCTCTCTCACTCACACGCGTTTTAGTTTTCCTTGCGCAAAATAAATCAAGTCTAACGATTATAGTGGTTAAAGAAAATATCTAATATGGCCCCAGGGCCACGTGGTGTGCTAGAGGGTAATCCATTTGGCTTTCTCTCAGAAGAAATCCTGTTGGAACCCAAAAACAAAAGACGAAAAAGACAAAATTTCGAAAAGTGTACTCCTTTGACCTCCGATTCAAACCCAAAGTTCATAGTAATCTCCCCCTCCGATCCCACAAAACCTCTCTCTAACTTCAGTGTTTTCCTTCTCAAAAAAGGTATAGATAGCATAAGTACAGCATATGAGAGCATTTCTCAATTGCGTGATGGCAGCTTGTTAATTCTCGTAAAGTCAGAAAAATCAAAAATCTTCTTATCCAAAAAAAAAAAACTCTCTAATGTATGTGACATTTCCGTGAAACTACATGATCAACTTAACACGTGTAAAGGAACTGCATATGCTCCGTGCTTAATCAATGTACCAGAGAAAGAAATAGTGGATGAAATGTGTTCACAAGGCGTAAAAGAAGTGTACAAATTTAACAAAACTGTTGACGGTAAACAAAGTCCATCTGGTCTAGTCCTCTTCACATTCGACCTTTTCCGACCCCCCCCTAAAGTAAACGTTGGTTGGTACAACATCAAAGTAGATGAATATTACCCCAATCCAATGCGGTGTCGCAGTTGCCAAAAAATAGGTCACACCGCCAAGCGTTGTAATGGCACTCCCTCATGTGAAGGTTGCAATCTTCCTCCCCACTCGCCCGAAAAATGCACCCGTATCTCATGTGCTAACTGCTCCGAAAGCCACCCATCATCTTTCAAAAAATGTCCAAAGTTCATCCAAGAAAAGGAAGTACTTAAAATCAAAACGATTAGGAAATGTACAATGGCAAAAGCCAGACAAGTTCTTAAGGAACAGTACCCCCCCGCAACATCCAACCCATCTTACTCTGAAGTTGCAAAAAATTCAACCCAAACTGAATCCACCAACCAAGTAGATAAAACCCCCATACAAAATAGCGTCGAAAATAACTCCAACTCCCCCACAGCCTCCAACCCACCGTCACACCTAAACGAATACACATCAACAACAACCTCCAAAACCCAAATAGGAAAATCGCAATATTTTACTCCAAATCCGTTGGTAACTGCCAACGACGATTCCAATACCCAAACAACTTCAACCCATTCAATCTCCCACCAGCAAAACCAGATTAGCTTCAATACCACCGTTCACCAATCACCACACAGTAACCCAAAACGCACACACCAAACTAATAATACTCAACTTACAGGTTTTCCACCATCCTCGCCAATATCTTACCTAACACAAGAACAAATAAAACAAAACAAATATTTTGCTAAAGAACCCGAACGAATAGATGAATTCGACACATAAATATAAAACTGCCCCCAACAAAAACGACCCTGGCGCTCATGGGCTGGATCAACCGAGCTCCTCATGGAGCTCGAAGCAAAGAGACTCTATCAGGTCTGCTGCAAACAAAGCTATTCCTCAGACATCTCCTAAACACCACAAACGCGTAGTCCCCTGGTGGAACCAAGAACTCGCAGATCTCCGCAAAGACAAAATGGCAGCTTGGAAAAAATATAAAAAAAACATAAATCAAGATAACCTAATAGCATTCAAAAAATCCAATGCCAAATTTCGGAGACAGCTCAAAATCGCCAAAACAAAAACCTTTGAGGATTTTACGTCCAGCATCAACCCTGACGCCTCCCCAGCTAAAATCTGGAATAGAATTCGAAGTTTAACGGGTAACCCCACATCACATAAATTACATTAAAACACCGACTCAAACACTCTCCGACCCAATTCAAATCGGTAATTGCATTGCCCACACCTGGTCCAGCTACTCAGATGACTCTAACTTTACAAACTCCTTCAATAATCAAAAACACGAGGCCATTTCTAATACCACTGTCATATATCCGAGTAATTCATATGCTCAATTGAGAGAAATATCTCCCTAACCGAACTTGAAGCATGTCTAAGTAAACTTAAAGGGTTAACCCACAGCAGGGATAAAATATTGTAGCATAATAATAACTACGCTCCCTTAAAGTATGACGCAACAAATTCCGAAGTGACTTTTCATTCTGGCAGAATTTTGGTTCGAACTGTCCTTTCATTCGAGGTTCGTGTCTGGGATGAAGTCTCCACAGCTCATGTCAACGAAAGAGACGAATAATATCAGGGATAAAAGGGAATTATAACTGCAAGAATTATTTCTCTTGTTCCAGTGGTCGAAGAATTTGCTAGAAGTTTCTGGCTATCAGAAACTTCTCCTATATAAGGACAGATGGCGATTGAGAAAGGAGCAGTAGTTTCTAAACTGTGGCGAAGAGATTAGAAAAGTGATAGTGGGCGAAGTTGTAATTTTGTGATAAATTGAAAGTTGAGATTTAAGAAGAAGAAGTAATTAGTTTGGATTTGTGAATTAAGTAATTGAAAGGAGATAAAGTGATTTGAGAGGACAGAGACCTTGTAAGAAAAGAATTGCGAAGAATAGTGTGAACCTGAATTGTTCTATAGACTAGAAAATAAAGAAATAATTTCACAGAATATTGTTTTATCTACTTGAGCCGTAGCTCGCATATTACAATATCATACCCAATGATTAAAAACCTCCCACACGATGTAAAACAAAGACTCCTCAGACTTTATAACAGCATTTTTAGCACAGGTGTCATCCCACAAAGCTGGAAAACAGCTTCTATAATACCCATACCTAAACCCAAAAAAGACAAGTATACAGTTGAGGGTTTCCGCCCAATCTCTCTCCTTCCATGCGCTGCAAAAGTACTAGAAAAAATAGTTGCAAATCGAATACTTTGGTATGCAGAAACAAAACACCACTTTAGTCGAAACCAAGTCACATTCAAAGCCAATCGAGGATGCACCGATGCCCTACTCTACATAGATAACTATATCTCTAGAGCACTGAGCTCCAAAAACCATGTGTCAATACTTACCCTAGATTTCGAAAAAGCGTTTGACAGAATAGGAATCCATGTCGTCTTAAATAAACTCAAAGAATGGGGTGTTGGCCCTAACATTTTTTATTATGTGCAATCGTTTCTCAGTAATAGGAAATTTTGTATTAAATCCAATAATTCCTATTCTGCCACTTTGCCCCTATATAACGGGATCCCCCAAGGATCACCCTTATCCGTTATTCTATTTTCCGTTGCATTTGAACATATATCCGACATCTTAGCAAAGCACAAGTATTTAAGTCACTGCCTTTACGCAGATGACATATACATACTATGCAAAAGCCTAAATGTAAACGACATAAAAACACGTTTATCCAACGGAGTCAAAGACATTTTAAAATGGGCAAGCTCTTCCGGGGCCAAACTCTCGTTACCAAAATGTAAAGTCCTACATGTTTGCCGCAAGCAATCTTGTATACCCCTTACTATAAATATCAATAATGTAGAAATAGAAAATGTTAAAAACTTAAAAATTCTAGAACTACTTTTTAATCATAAATATAAATGGAGTAGCCATTGTTTAGATCTTAAGAAGTCTCTAGCTGCAAGGTCTAATATCATTAAGTATTTATCTTGTAGAAAATGTAGTGTACATATTAACATACTTTGTAATATTACTAGACAGATAATTCTAAGTAAAATCGACTACGGCATCTACATTTATGGCAACGCTCCAAGTTCAACTCTGCAAATTATTAAACCAATTTACCATCAGGCAGCCAGATGCAGCGTTGGCGCTTTTCGCACAACGCCTATTAAAAACATATTGGCTGAAGCTGGTCTTCCTACTATCGAAGAGCGAAGAGATGCAGTGATTTCAAAGCTTTACTCGAAACTCACCTTTCCAAACAACTCAATAATTGACAAAGAAGTCAACCTTACGCTGGTACGCAAACGGATAGATAGAATTCCTTCCGCCATCTCTAATATCCTCAAATCCAATGATGACATCGAACCCCCTAAACGGGATTTTATCAACCCTACAGTTCCACAACCTCCATGGCTTATTGGCTCTGACTGTTTCATAATGGATTTAGCAATAAATGGGAAAACGGACACAAATAACGAAATACACCGCAAGCTATTCTTGAGTATTTCAGCCGATCTCAAAGCCAAAGGCTGGAATTTTATATTCACGGATGGATCCAAAACCATGGACAATACATCATTTGCAGTAACATTCGACGACGGTTCCACGCTAAGGCTTGGAACTCTCCCACAATTCGCGTCCATCTTTACTGCAGAAGCCCTTGCCATCCTTATAGCCCTTCAGGCAACAATAAAATCGGGGAAAAAATATGTGATATGTACCGATAGTCTCTCCACCATAAAAGCTATCACAAACACAAGCAACAACACAGAGCTGATCAGTAACATTAGAAATATATTGATTAAATCTTTCAAATCCAGAAAACTCATGTGGATTCCTGGGCACGTTGGTATTCGAGGCAATGAGCTGGCAGACAAAGCTGCCAAATTCGCAAACAAAGCTCCAGTGTACCTATTCAATGTTTATACCAAGGCTGACCTCACCAAACACATTAAAAAAAGGATCTCTTCAGACGAACTAACTGATTGGAATCTGTACCAACACCACTACACCAAAACCAATCCCACAAAATCGCACCCTGCTTACCCCACAAACATTCCAAAAGTCAAGATAACAAACTTCGTTCGACTGCGGCTAGGTCTCACTTCACACACTCATCTCCACCTACTAAAGAAGGAGCTTCCACCTACCTGCGATACCTGCCACACCGCCATAAATCTTCAACACCTGCTTCAACACTGTAATCGAGTAAGACCATTCATCAACAAAATATTCTGTGGAGAAGACGTCATCGAAATTTTAAAAAACCCAAACAAATCCAACATAGAAAGAATTAATGAATTTTTATTAAAGACAGGCATAGTTGTATAATTAACTCATAATTTAGATATAGTTAAATTAAATTAAGTAACATAGAGCGGACGGCCTCTGCAGCTAGTAGCTCGTTAAATGAATTGTTAGCTTGTAATTTATTACATGTTTAATAAATATATAATAATAATAATATTTTTTATAAATAAAGGCAAAGAAAGATTCTTAAGTTATTATTTGTACTATGCTTCAAGAGGGCGTATATCTATTTGGCAGCTTGACCACTCGTCCCGATTTTGTTGTTGTCACATATCGTTCCGGAATAGCTACATTCTCCTGGTGTCTCTCGGTGTTAGTCTCTGTACCTTGCCCGTTTGTCTTCTCTGCTGTATTTGTTGTCGGCAATGGTAATGGCTTATCCGGCGAATCTGTTAAATGCTTGACTTCGGCTGGAACGACCGGTTCTCCTTGCATTTCGCGTGTACTAAATGAAAAGAATTTCGGCGGAAGGTACCTCTATTCGTATTTATGATATACGATCTTGGGGTCCCTGCGAGCTTTTCGACTCTACCCCATTCCCTGATATCACGAATCCACACCACATCGCCTAATTTGAATTCTGCTCTTGGTGTTTGTTATAGTTTTTTGTCTGATTCTCTTTAATTCGTTGGTCCTTTTCTATATCTGATCTCCGACAAAGTTGCTTTCCAGCGATGGGTAGTGTAGTATTGATTTCCCTTCCAATCAAGAATGCTAGATATCGATCGGTGTTTTTCTTTAGAAGTGATTTTATTGTTTTACGCAAGACTCGATAAATCCGTTTGATTGAGGATACCTTGGTGATGAGGTTTCGTGATGGAATCCCCAATCCTTTACGAATTTGGAAAAAGTTGAAAAATTTAGTGTTTGAAATTGAGGCCCATTTACCACATCCGGGATGCCATGCCTGGAAAACACAGATTTCATATGATTAAAAACACAATTTGTGGTTTGCTGCTGTAGAAGCGCTATCTCAGCGTACCGAGAAAAATAATCACTAATTAGTAGACAACATTTCGAGCTATAATGAAATAGGTCCACAGCTCTGGGGTTTCGCTGCCTATTAGCTTTTCATGTCGTGGAGTAATTTGCTGGATACAAATCGAACTTTTATGTATGTAATTCTCGATATCTTTTGTGTATCCCGGCCACCAAAAAATTGTCTGGCCCTAGCTTTGCACTTTACGATGCCTAAGTGGCCAGCATGTATTTTTTCTAAAATGTCTGCTCGGAGTTTAACTGGAATGACTAACTGGTTTCCATGCATAATAAGCTTATTATTTATTGACAAGTTGAAATGGTCGTTATAGTATTGTCTAAGCTCTGGTTCTATTTTGTACCGATCTGGCCAACCTTTTAAGCAATATTCTTCCACTGGTGTTAGTACTTTGTCGTTTTGTTGAGCGTCAGCTATCGTTTTTAGCTTTGATTGAGTAATTGAAAGACTTGAAATTATGTAATTAATAAAAGTTTGAGTTTATCCAAAACAAGGCTTTCATTTTCCTGCAGGGGATGTCGTGAAAGTGCATCCGCAGCAACCAACAACTTTCCAGCAGTGTAATAGATTTCATACGCGAATTTCATCATCTTCATCCTATACCTCTGCAAACGAGGCGTTAAATCATCCAAATGCTTAGTGGAAAAGATAGGCACTAAAGGTTTATGATCCGTCTCAATACTACACGTTATTACCGTGAGCAGGTCTGGGAATTTCTCTGTTGCTGCCCAAGTGATAGCGAGTGCCTCCTTCTCAATTTGTGCATAACCTTTTTCAGCTTCTGAAAGGGTTCTCGAGGCATATGCGACTGGACGTAGATTACTATCCTCATCCACCTGCAACAGAACTGATCCTAACCCAAACGCTGATGCATCAGATGATAGTATAGTTTTGTGCTCGGGGTTGTACAATTTAAGGACGGGTGCACCTGAAAGCATTTTTTTTTCACCTTCACAAATGTATCATCTTGTGGATAACCCCAATGAAAGCTCACATTACTACGTAGAAGTTCGTTTAAGGGGCTACAGCGATCTGATAGATATGGGACAAACTTTCCCAGAAAGTTTACCATACCCAGAAACCTCTTAAGCTCCGTAATATTCGTTGGCTTAGGATAATCCTCAATAGCCTTCACTTTAGAATCGCATGGGCGAATGCCATCCTGATCTATTTTATGTCCCAAAAATTTTAGTGTTATGATACCTATTCGCATTTGTTTTTGTTCAATGTGACACCATTCTCATATAATCTCTTTAAAACTTTTCGAAGCGTAATGTCGTGCTCTTTTACATTGGATGCGAAAACTAAAATGTCATCTGTCTGACAAACTACATTCGGTATTCCTTCCAAAATGTTTTGCATGCATTTTTGGAAAATTTCTGGGGCTGATGAAATGCCAAACGGTAGTCTCAAAAAACAATATCTACCAAAAGGAGTTAAGAATGTTGTAAACTTTTGTGAATTAGTTGTAAGTTTTACTTGCCAGAATCCTTTGCATCTAATTTTGAGAAAATCTTCGCTCCCGATAGCTGGGCTAAAGTATGGTCAGCCACCGGCATTGGATGTATTTCACTTTCAACAGCCAAGTTCAATTTCGTCAGGTCCACGCAAAGTCGAATATCGCCGCTCGCCTTAGGTACAATGACCAATGGAGAACACCAATTTGAAGGCTCATCAACTTGCTTAATAACACCCTGTGCTACCATTTCATCTAGTTTTCCTTTTAATGCATCCTTTAGCGCTATCGGTACGCGCCTAGCTGCGAAAATTTGGTACGGTTCTACACCACTTTTTAATTTAATTTCGTATTCAAAGTTTTTAATTACACCAAGTCCTGCAAATAACTCTGGAAACTCTTTTTCCACGTCCACCGTCGATTTTAATAGCCTTGTTTGCATAAAACATTTCCTACCCTTTGTTATTAGTTTGAGCCTTTCACTGATACTTAGACTGAGCAAAAGCATTTTTAGTTTATTTATAACGTACACAAAACTTTCTACTCTTTCGGAACTATTTTAAATTTTCGCCATCAGAACGACATATTTCTTTATTGAGGGATTTTCATTTAAAATTTTTAAATCTTCTTTATAGATTTCCCCTGAAATGACATCCACCGGTGAACCTGTATCAATCATAAATGTCATATTTTTGTTGTTCACTAGAACCCTAGCTGTCCACGACGAAGTAGTGACGTTGTTTATTGTGAGCATGCCCAAATATTCTTCACAGTGAGAGGTTATTTCGTCATCGCTGAGACTTTCAAGCTGGTTTATGTTGTGTCTCCTGTCGATAGTTGTCAAGCACACACTAGCGAAATGGTTAAGTTTCCCGCATTTGTTGCACTTTTTCTCCTTGCCGGACAACTTGATTGTTTATGTTTATTATCTGACCCACACCACATACAGTGGGTAACAGCTTATTTGATCCAGTGTCAGTTTTGAACTTCAATACGCTATAACATAAAATCCAAAAACGATATCGACAAAACTTAAATGCCATTTTGAAGAATAATATTTGTAGATCAACTTAGGAACTTTATTTATTACACTCAATCACAGTTTAACAACATATGAACTATAAACTAAAAATACTGATAAATTTCATGTTACAGCTTATTTGATCCAGCTTTCTTCAGACTTAAGAACACTATAAACTTTAGGTTATCATATTACTTTTAATATTTTGTGTGGTAGCCCTTTTGATTTATAACAGCCCTTAGCCTGTTTGGCATTGAGTCGACTAGCTTTTGTGTAGTTTCTGGCGTGATTCTCTGCCACTCCTCCAGTAGAGCCTTTTTCAAGTCTTCTTTGTTGGAAATCTTATGTTTACGGATGTTGTTGTCCAACAATGCCCACAGATTTTCAATGACATTGAGGTCAGGTGACTGTGCCGGCGGTGTCATCAAGTGAGGGCAGTTCCAGATAGGCCAGGATTGCACTATACCTGACTTGTGCTTCGGATCATTGTCCTGATAATACCGGAATTGTTCGCTTATACCTAACTTCTCGGCACTTTGAATCAATTTTTTTTTTTAGTATTGTACTATGCTGGCTACGGCTCGAGTAGATAAAACGATATTCTGTGAAATTTATTTCTTTATTTTCTAGTCTATAGAACAATTCAAGTTCACACTATACTATTCTTCGCAAATTCTTTTCTTACAAGGTCTCTTTCCTCTCAAATCACTTTATCTCCTTTCAATTACTTAATTCACAAATCCAAACTAATTACATTTTCTTGTTCACTCTCAACTTTCAATTTATCACCAAATTACAACTTCGCCCATTATCACTTTTCCAATCTCTTCGCCACGGTTCTAAACCAACTGCTCTTTTTTTTTATCGCCATCTGTCCTTATATAGCAGAAGTTTCTGATAGCCAGAAACTTCTAGCAAATTCTTCGACCACTGGAACAACAGAAATAATTCTTGCAGTTATAATTCCCTTTTATCCCTGATATTATTCGTCTCTTTCGTTGCCATGAGCTGTGGAGACTTCGTCCCAGACACGAACCTCGAATGAAAGGACAGTTCGAACCAAAATTCTGCCAGAATGGAAAGTCACTTCGGAATTTGCTGCATAGACATAGGAGCGTAGTTATTATTATGCTACACTGCCCCCCTCTTAGACGTGTTCGTCCCGAACAAGTACATCCTCATTTCGGTCATTGTATCGACTCAGTCGGTCCACATGAACCACTTTCATTTTGGCCCTCGGTCCTCGCTGGATGCGGTAGACAACATCGTTGATGCGGGTTACTATTCTGTAGGGACCTTCCCAGTTCCGCTGTAATTTAGGTGATTTCCCCTTTTGGCGATGGGGATTATACAGCCACACCAGATCTCCTTCCTGGAATCCTGACGTTGTTGCCTTGGCATCATACCTGGTCTTCATGCAGTCGCTCGTCATCTTAATCTGGCTTCTGGTCCTTTGGTGTATGTCCCTAAGCCTTTCCCTAAGGTCCGCCACGTACTCTTCTTCATTTCTGGGCTCATTGGTAGGAGATCCAAATTTCACCTCACTGGGTAAACGAGCTATTCCACCAAATAAGATTTCGAACGGCGTATGTCGAGTAGTGCTATGCACGGCACTTCTATAGGCCATCAAAAACAAGGGAATCTGCCGGTCCCAATCCCGTTGGTAGTCACCTACGACCTTCGAGAGATGTTCGTTCCTATTGAAACGCTCCACCATACCGTCCGACTGTGGATGAAGCGGGGTTGTCCTTGTCTTTTTGATTCCGAGTAGTTGACACATCTCTTGGAAGATTCTTGACTCGAAGTTCCGCCCTTGGTCAGAATGCAATTCCAAGGGCACACCGAATCTGCTAACCCAATTGTAGACGATCTGCTCCGCCACGGTTCTGACTTCCTGGTTAGGGATCGGAATCGCTTCCGGCCACTTACTGAAGTAGTCCATCACTACGAGTATATACCGATTACCATTGTCGGTTTCCGGAAAGGGCCCTGCGATGTCAATGGCGATTCGTTCGAAAGGTGCTCCCACGTTGTATTGGTGCATCTTACCTCGAGTTTTGATTCTCGGACCCTTGCCAGCTGCACACACGTCGCATTTTCTGCACCAGTCTTCGATATCTTCCTTCGCTTTTAACCAATAAAAACGTTCTCGTACCTTTTCTAGCGTCTTATTCACTCCCAAGTGGCCTCCGGTCGCCCCGCCATGCATTTCCTGTAACACCTCCTTGACCCTCGTCCGCGGTACGACAAGCTGCATTACAAACGACTTTCCGTCGGAGGATTCCCATTTTCTTCTCAGAACACCTTCTTGGACATGGAGGGAGTCCCACTGCGCAAAATATGCCTTTAAGGTCGGGCTTCTGTGAGAGATGTCCTGATGATCCGGTTTCTCCATGTTCTCCTTCCAGGCCAGAATCGGCTCGATATCCGGGTCTTCCTTCTGAGCGTTCCGGATCTCATCTACACTCCAGCCGGCGATAGGTTCGGCTCTCAATCTTTGGATGGAAACCAGCTCCCGTTCTTCCTGACCCGCACAATGTTTACAATCCGTTCTGCATGGTCTCCGGGACAGTGCATCCGCATTAGAGTGGAGTTTTCCTTTACGATGCTGTATTTCGTAGTCGTAGATTTGCAGCCTTTCGATCCATCTTGCGACCTGACCCTCGGGACTCTTGAACTGTAATAGCCATTTTAAGGCTGCATGGTCTGTGCGAAGAACGAACTTCCTCCCGTAGAGGTATTTGTGAAAATGCTTCGTAGCCAAGATCAAAGCTAGAAGTTCCCGCCTTGTCACGCAGTAGTTCCTTTCTGGCTTAGAGAGCACCTTGCTGAAGTACGCAACCACCTTCTCTTGGCCGTCATGCACCTGGGAGAGTACGGCTCCTACCCCGACATTACTAGCATCTGCATCCACAACGAACGTTTCCCCGGGAGTGGGGTAAGCCAGTATCGGGGCATCGCATAGCCGTTGTTTAAGTGCCTTGAAGCTCTTCTCGCACTCAATTGACCATTTGAATTGTTTTCCCTTTTCCGTCAACTGGTGCAGGTTCTTTGCGATCCCGGCAAAATCCTTCACGAACCGTCTGTAGTAGGTGGCTAGGCCCAGGAAGCTCCTTAGTTGGTGTTTGTCTTTGGGGACTGGCTAGTTTTTCACCGCTTCGACCTTCTCCGGATCGGTTCTCACTCCTTTCGCTGAAATTATGTGTCCCAGGTACTTGACTTCCGCTCTAAACAGGGCGCACTTCTTGGGGTTGAGCTTCAGGTGGGCACTTCGAAGCCTTTGAAACACATCCCTTAGATTGTCTCGGTGTTGCGCAAACGTTTTTCCTACGACGATGACATCATCCAAGTATACCAAACAGGTTTTCCATGTTAACCCTTGCAGGACACATTCCATCAATCGCTCGAAAGTCGCCGGAGCATTGCACAGCCCGAATGGCATTACCGTGAATTGCCATAGCCCATTTCCTGCGGTGAAGGCGGTTTTCTCCCGGTCTTCTGGATGGATCTGTACCTGCCAGTAGCCACTCTTCAAGTCGAGAGTGGAAAACCATCGGGCTCTTGATAGTGTGTCTAGCGTGTCGTCAATCCGTGGCAGAGGGTAGCTGTCTTTCTTGGTGACGTAATTGAGCTGCCGATAGTCCACGCAGAACCGCGTGCTGCCATCTTTCTTCTTAACCAGTACAACCGGTGATGCCCACGGACTTTTGGAACTTTCAATCAGACCTTCTTTCTCCATTGCCGACACCATCTCTGCAACTTCTGTCTGCTTTGCCAATGGAAGGCGCCTAGCAGGCTGACGAATTGGTCTAGTATCACCAGTGTCTATTCGATGTTGTACCAGGTGTGTTCGGCCGTATTCTCCGTCCTGTGAGGCAAATACATCAGCGTACTCATTGATAAGATTCTCTGCCATAGTTCGCTGCTCCTGATTCAGCTCACTGGACTGGAGAATCGTCTCTCTCGTGTCCGCTGTCCAAGGTGATGGGAGAGGTTTTGGAGCATCACGTTCAGATATTGTTGCGACGGCGGTAATCGGCGTGCATTTTCCAGTCACCTCCCCTCGCCTTAGTTTGACAGTGTGTGGTCTTGCGTTCAAAACCCTCACTGGAACCATGGTGTTCTTTGGTTCGACTAACGTCTTTCCCACGATGTAGTCTTGAGAATTCTTCTCTGGGTCTGGTTCTACTATGTAGAATCGGTGGCTCCCAAGATCACCTTCCAGCTTCGTCCAAATGATTGTCTCTGAAGACGGCGGCAAAACTTCGTCTTTGCTGATGACTGTCCTGAGAGTTACGGCATTCTCATTTCCGTACACCATCGGAATCTCCACATTTCGATACCTCAGTACTTGCATCCCGATGTCCAAGATTACTTCATTTGCTTTCATGAAGTCTACTCCGATGATGCACTCGTCGCATATATCTGCCACCAGAAACGCATGGGAGAACGTCAGTCCTGCCAGAGTAATCGTAAGACGAACTTCTCCAAATACCTTCGCCATTTCCCCTGTTGCAGTCTTCAGGCAGTAGCTGTTGGTGTTGTGCAGCCAGGAGCTTTTGACGATATCTCTTCTTACAATGGAGGCAGTGGCACCTGTGTCGATGGTGGCTACGCACTTCTTCTCGTTGATTAGTGCCTCCACTGTCAGGCTCTTGTCACCCCGTTTGGTTTGCGAAACTTGAATGGTGGTCCTGGGGGCCTCGATTCCAGTAACCAACTTCTGCCCCGCGAAGTTGGTCCTTACGCATTTCCCGACTGCTGGTTTTGGGAAGTCTGACTGACAGGATGGATGTTATCACCGCCAGATGCTTCCTCTCTGCTTCTCCTACTTCCGCAATGTGAACAATTTCCTCGTCTAGGTGCACTTCTGCACTGCCGTTGTAGGTGTCCGGTTTGGTTGCAATTCCAGCAACGGATTTGACTTCCGCGAGCTCTGTCTTCATCCATGACGGCTGTTCTCTGGCATGAGCATTCCACGACGGACATTTCCCTGACACGGTGTATTCCCTGGTATGCTTGGTCCGCAGCCTTCATTGACAAAGCGAATGCCAATGCCTCGGGGAGTGTTCGCTTTTCAGCCATCCTTACAGCCATTTGCAGTTGTCTGTCCTCTATGGCCTGAATAAAAGCTTCCACGCCATTTCGTTGATAAGCTCCTCACCGGCTTTAGGGTATGAAAGATGGGCTAGTCGCTCTATATCCGCTTGCAACTGTTGGAGCGTTTCCGCCCTTTTCTGGACTCGACTACGCAGCTGAACCCTGTACACCTGCTGCATGTGTTCATCCCCAAACCGCATCTCGATAGCCTGAACCAGAGAGTCGTAGTTCTGCTGTTTATCTTCCGGGATGGTCTGCAAGAGCTCCGCAGCTGGACCCCTCAGTGCAAGTGTGAGTGCAATGGACTTCTCTTCATCGTCCCAGCTATTGGTCATTGCGGCCGCTTCGAATTGCCTTTTATAAATTGGCCATGATGTTTGACCATCGAAGATAGGAGGCTGCATCTCCTTTCTTCTCAGACCGTCAGTGGAATATTCCCGTGCTTTCTGTCTCTTCACGTTGCTGAGCTCCTTAGCAAGATTTTCGACTTGCTTCCATACTATCTCGAATTGCGTATCCACTTTTTCAAACTGAGTCTCTATTTTCCCGAACTGAGTTTCTCAAAATTTTCATCGAATCTAGTTTCGACTTTTCCGAGTTGCGTCTCGACCTTCTCGATTTTCTCTTCGATCGCTTCGAATTTGGATTCCAAGTTCTTGTTTTGCTCATCAAGTTTGCTTTCCAGAGCATCTAGAGAATTATTTTGTTCGTCCATTGCTTTCTTTTGTTCGTCCATCTTAAGTTCTAGAGAATTCCTCTGGTCGTCCATTGCTTTCTTTTGTTCGTCCATTGCTTTCTTTTGTTCGTCCAGCTTAAGTTCCATAGAATTCCTTTGGTCTTCTATTGCTTTCTTTTGTTCGTCCATGACTAACTTAAGTTGCAGGAGCAGACTCGTTATACCCGGGTCGGCTGCTGTACTTGCTGGTTCCTCTTCCACGTCAAACTCTACGTCGTGCGGATTTTCACCTTCCTGCGTTACTGCTTCTTCCAGACGAATCAGCAGGGCATCTTTTCCCCCAGTTGTGTCGAGGTTCCGCTTACTGAGTTCTGCCTTTAGTTGAATTATAGTTAGTTTTCCCAATTTGCGACCCATTTTGCGCAACTAATTAACTCAACACGGAAATCGTTTTTTTTTTTTTTATTTTCAATTTCACACCACGGAAATAGTTATTCACAGAATAAGTTTTATCCCGCTTCTGACACCAATATACTATGCTGGCTACGGCTCGAGTAGATAAAACGATATTCTGTGAAATTTATTTCTTTATTTTCTAGTCTATAGAACAATTCAAGTTCACACTATACTATTCTTCGCAATTCTTTTCTTACAAGGTCTCTTTCCTCTCAAATCACTTTATCTCCTTTCAATTACTTAATTCACAAATCCAAACTAATTACTTTTTCTTGTTCACTCTCAACTTTCAATTTATCACCAAATTACAACTTCGCCCATTATCACTTTTCCAATCTCTTCGCCACGGTTCTAAACCAACTGCTCTTTTTTTTGATCGCCATCTGTCCTTATATAGCAGAAGTTTCTGATAGCCAGAAACTTCTAGCAAATTCTTCGACCACTGGAACAAGAGAAATAATTCTTGCAGTTATAATTCCCTTTTATCCCTGATATTATTCGTCTCTTTCGTTGCCATGAGCTGTGGAGACTTCGTCCCAGACACGAACCTCGAATGAAAGGACAGTTCGAACCAAAATTCTGCCAGAATGGAAAGTCACTTCGGAATTTGCTGCATAGACATAGGAGCGTAGTTATTATTATGCTACAGTATGTTCAGGTACATGGTTTTGTCCATTATGGTCTCTATAAACTCCAAATTTCCTACGCCGGCTGCGGACATACAGGCCCAAACCATAACACTGCTGCCGCCATGCTTCACAGTGGCTTTGAGGTTTTCCTTATTCAGCTCAGTATTGGGCTTCCGCCAAACATAAGACCGCCCGTCAGAGCCAAAAATGTTAAATTTGGACTCGTCTGCAAAAATAACCGTACACGACGGATAGTTTGGGCGCTCGTCTGAAGTATTGAATATCTTATTCGGCGCACTTCTGCCCTTGTCCTGCAGCCGATTCTCATTCACAAAACGCTCAATTATGTGCTGAACAGTTGAGGCACTCATATTGACTGTTTCAGCAATTTTCCGGCGAGATTGGCCGTTTTTAAAATGGTTTATAACCAATTCCCGCTGCTCTATTGTTGTGCGCGGACCCATTTTTAAATAATGCACATGTAGATGCTTGCACTTCCGAAATCAGACTAAAAATGAGGACACATTAATTGCAAATACAATAAAAAAGACGTAGAAAAAGAAAACACTGATAAATGTCGCGACGATCTAGCGCCACGGCGCACACAAGTGTCTGGGTCAAATAAGCTGTTACATGTGTTTGTGCTGTGCAATTCGTTTTCCACTCCTCGTGGGGAGGGTAAGGATATTTTCGTGTGTTTTTTTAAACCATTATGTTCGTTGAACATGCGCCTACAAGTTCATATTCCAATTTTTTGGACATCGTTTTTAGTTTGAAAATTCTGGCTACTTAAATGTAAAAAAAGGCAGTGGATCAAATAAGCTGTTACCCACTGTACATTTACTGTTGTTTTGGTATACGTTTTTCTGAGGTCTTTTTTTTAGAGAGTTTGCTCTTTGAATATATTTCTAGCGGTCTCGGTACATAGCTTATGTATTGCCGAGCAAGTTAATTCTTGCTGCTGTTTTCTTACAGCATAGTGTTGTCTCACTTCTCGGATTGCCTTAACTAATGTTAAATCACTTTCCAATTGCAGCTTTTCGGAAAGTCTGTGATCCCGTACTCCAACAACAATTCGATCACGTATCATCTCATCTCTTAGGGTACCGTAGTTGCAGTTTTCTGACAAGAGATAAAGATCTGTGATAAAATCTTCTATTAATTCACCGTCGAACTGACTGCGTAGATTAAATTTAGCACGTTCGTAAATTACGTTAGTTTTCACCACAAAATGCCCTGTAAATGCTTCAGTTACCACCGAATACTTTTTCTTATCTCCATCCGACAAAGTGAAAGACAGAAAAATATTATCAGCCTGATCCCCCATTAAGTATATAAGTGTATTAACTTGCTCCTCCTCCGAGCTTTTGTTCAACTTGGACGCAATGCGAAATCTATCAAATCGTCTTTTCCACTTGGGCCATTTAGACGGATTAGAGAAGGTAAAGGAATCCGGAGCCTTAACCATGAAGCTACTATAGGTTCCGTCGCCATTTCTGCGGTTATACTACAAATATATTTTAGCTTTTGTACTTTGATGTTTGTTTATTTTATTTAATTTTTTTTTCTCTGTACTTTTCCGGGTATTCCTATGAAACTTTCCTTTTCGATATAAAAACCACCGCTGCCACCATGCACTGCTCGATAGTGTAAGACAATGAAACACGGCTGTTGAATTCTAAATGCAGACTGACTTTATTCATACATAAGAGAAGAGAGTTACGGTGTTGGTACATAAAAGATGATTTCATACATATCCATACATACAGTACTCTACACTTTGAAAGTCGTCACCTTGGATTCATATCAATTCGCGAATTAGTATATTTTCCGCTTTTATAAACAATTTTACTTTCCTGTCTTACTTTCGGTTCAAGGGCTGATCAAATTCTTTGTTTCATCATAGACCAAAGACAGCTGTCCAATCTTCAGGTCAAAAGCCAGACGATCTCGTGAGGTAGTTGGAAGTAGGACATAAGGGATTTATGACAGCACTCGTCGAATCCCACAGACCCAGCCACAAGTAGACAGATACATTCAACGTACAATAGACTTGATGACGAACAATAACGAGCTTATTTAATCAGCGGAATGGTTACTGGAGAACCTGACCATAATCCACACACCGTCGCACATCATTACGAAACTTAAATTTCGAAAGACGATAAGGGTTAAAATTTTTTTTTCAGGGGTTTCTTTAGTTGTAGTTTTCTTTTCTTTCTCTTTTCCTTTTTTGTTAAATTTTTAATTTTAATTAATTAAAACCTTGCCAACTTCATTATATTTAGCTACATTTAGTTCTAGAATTTTGGTGATTGTTTTTTTTTTTAATTCTTCACTACACCTACCTTTTTTGTCTCGATTTTAGATTTTGTTTTTTTTTTTAGTTTTTTTTTTTTTTAATTCCTTTAGATAGTTAATTCTGGTGAGTTTTTTTTTATTTTTAATTGGATTGATAGGTGGTAACCTGAGGTTTTTTTTTAGATTTCGGATTTTTGAATTTTTTTTGTTGATTTTCTTTGAATTTAGATAGAGTGAATTTTTTTTAATTATTTAAATTCTCAATCATGACAGATAGGGGTAAAGATCAGGGGGTAGTTCCTAAGAGCACCTCATTTCAGTATGCGGAAGGGAGCGAACGTAGGTTTACTCGTCAAATGGCACAAAGTCTGGGACAGGACCAACTTACGAACCAGGCCGATAGACGCCCTGCTACGTGGACTTAAACCTTACAAGACCTAAACATAACAGGCCACGAACTCCAATACTGGGACTCAAATTTAGGGACGGGACAAACACACTCGAACGATTACGAAACAACACGTACAGTAACGAACACGGCAAAAACTGTGAAGTAGCACCGCCCTCGCTGTTGGTGATTCAGGAAGGATCGGGGCGTGAACAGCTACAAAATAAGGATGGACAAACAGACCACAACAGACAGACTTCTACCCCGACAGGGATCCCAGGTGAAGACAGAGACTATAGATGACAAGAACGCTTCAGCCTACCACCTCAGACAGAAGAGACGGAAAACGTGGCAGAGGCAGTCGGTAGTGAAAGCCTACGACAAGAACGGAACGATACAGACTTCAATCTACCCAATGTGAGGGAAGAGGACCGGAGAATGTCTCGAATGTTTCAAGAAGTGGTTTCTTCAGCGGTTCAGAAAAGCGAGAAACAGATCATGTCGGTCCTCGCAGACAGCATGAGCGAAGTAATGGCGACTTTCCAGACCAATATGAGCCTGCTACAGAATAAGATCTGCAACCTGGAGAGAGGAGCCATTCAGCAGAAGGAACTACCACGACAAACAGAGAGACAAACTCCACGACTGACAGACGGACAAACGGGTAGCCAAACAAACAGACAGACGATAAAACCAACAGATCCATTTGATATTAGCTATCTTGACAAGACAGGAGGCGTGAGCCTAATAGTCCTCCAAGTCTTGGAAAGCCGGTAGACGTTTATAAGTGGGGGGTTAAGTTTGATGGTTCGTCGAAATAGATGTTAGTAGAAAGCTTCTTTTTTCATGTAAAGACTCTTAGAAGAAAATATGGGTTGTCAGAAGATCAGCTTTTCGCCAATTTCCACCATTTAGTGTCAGGTCCCGCGGAGAAATGGTACTGGGAATATATGCAGGAGAATGAGGGTGACGAGTTGCTCAATTATTTCGATTTAAAGACTGAACTGGTCAGTCAAAAACATCAACAACGAGACCACGAAATTCTAAGGACAATAATGGACAGAAGACAGCAACCCCATGAAGGACTTTTACAGCGACATACGAACTTTGACTTTACAAATGAAAATCCGACCCCACGAAGACGACTTGGTAGCCATACTCAAGAAAATGTGTTTGAAACTTAGGTGGTAGTAAGTTTCAGTAAACTCCAAGGGTGGCGTCCAGATAACTGGGGAGCTTGTTTGTTTTGCTTTTTGTCGTTGCTCATGATTCACAGTATTTTTTTCCCTCCACCTGATGGCATCATCACGATCAAGTTGCATTTAAGCCATATGACCACCCTACTGCCAGTGTTATACCTTCGCAGTAGAGTTGACTAAGCTTTTGCAATTGATCGACTTTTTTATTTATTTCAGACGAAATAAATAAATGATTGTTGAGATCAGGATTTGAACCGTGAACCAAGAGCGTGACAAGCGTTGATGTTAACACTACAACACGGCCACCCTCATGGGTGATGTAGAGGACGAAGATTTTGAAGTGGCGGCACTCCAAAACAAAAGAACGAACAGACCAACAAACTATTTACACAGACCATACTAACAGAATAACAAACGTATTCACGAACAGGACAGACTTGAGGAGGAATACGGAACAAACTCCACCAGCATGTCCATCCTCGTTTCACACCCTGACATGTTTCAGTTGTGGGCAGGGCAACTTCGCCTTCAACTGCCCGAAGTGTCAGGGAAACTTGAAGGTCGGCGGTGCGTCCGGGAATCACTCCTCGATGGCGTCTGCACTCCCGGAGAATCAGGACAAGCCGGGGCTGTCCAAATCTTGAAGAGGGACCCAAATGGTCAGGATACCGCAACGAAGAAGGAGATCCCTCCGAGAAAGAGCCTCCACAGACGACTGCAAGAGCACGAAGAAGCTAGACGACGAATTTTCGGAGAAGAGATACGAGTAGCACGACCTTCAAATCTCCGGAACTTTAGAAAGATACATAGGCTTAGGGAAAAGGTTGCAATATATAGACCACGAAAGAATCAAATAGAAGCATCTGTGATATGTACCTCGAACGATAATAGGCCCTATACAAAAGTGAGAATAAAAGAAGAAGAGATTCTAGGGCTATTAGATAGTGGAGCCATTATTAGCTGTCTGAGGAAAGGTGCACTCAAGTTTATAGCTAGGACGAACATAACGTTAACAAGGATGGCAACAGACATTACAGACATAAAGAATTAAGTCGTGGCTTTTGTGTATGATATGAATGAAATCGAAATTTTGTTGCACAACTTTACTTGATATTAGATTTGTTTTGCTTTTATCTCCTATAATTGTTTTTGTAAAATAACCTATTTTAAAACGCTATTTTTTCTTTTAGTCACCCCACTATGTAATTGCTAAATTTAATGTGGCATTTGCTCTATTTTTATAAAAAATAAAAGTGCCACTAACTATTCTCATAAATTTAAAAAAAACTGTTAATTTAGATGTAAGTTGAATGAATTCTATAAATGAGAATAATGAATAAACATACGAGGATGGGTCAATAAGTCCCTGAAAATTAACACAAATTGTGTCGTCACCTTAAATTTATTTTTTTGTTTGTCGAGAATCATCTTTCAAAAGAACGCACCCGAATTTTCAGACAGATCTGTCAAATAGTTTTCTTGTAGTTTAGTTTTATATAGACGCCTATTAGCATTTTCGTTAAGATGGAAAAAAGTGAATTTCGAGAGCTTATTAAACATTATTTTTTACGAGAAAAAACTATCACGCAAACCAAACAAAAGCTTGACAAATATTATATGGACTCTTCACCATCGATTGAAACCATTCACCACAACTTCAAAGGTGTGTTTGGCGATGTTCCAGAAAAATTCGGCTGAGTTTTTGCGCCGTTTCGTAACCGTGGATGAAACCTGGACTCACCACAACACACCAGAAACCAAGAAACAGTCAAAACAATGGACTTCTGGTGAATCGAAGCCGAAGAAGGCCAAGGCGGGTTTGTCAGCAAACAAAGTCATGGCGACGGTTTTTTGGGATGCGCGCGGTGTTATTCACATCGATTACCTTGAAAAGTGTAAAACGATCACCGGCGCATATTACGCATAGCTGCTGGATCGATTCCAAGCCGATTTGAAGCAAAAACTGCCGCCTTTGGCGAAGAAAAAAGTTCTTTCTCACCAGGACAACGCACCGGCGTACAAGTCCGCAGTCGCAATGGCAAAATTGCATAAGTTAGGCTACGAACTCCTCCCTCATCCAGCATATTCCCCAGATTTAGCCCCCTGCGACTATTTCTTGTTTCCAAAATGAAGAAATGGCTCGGAGGTAAGAGATTTGGGTAGAATGAAGAGGTCATCGCTGAAACAAACGCTTATTTTGAGGGGCTCGAGGAATCGTATTATTTGGAGGGCATCAACAAATTGGAGAAACGTTGGATGAAGTGTATAGAGCTAAAAGGAGACTATGTTGAAAAATAAAATGTTTTTATACCGAAAAAAGTGTTCCTTATATCATTTATCAGGGACTTATAGACCCACCCTCGTACATACATACATACATACATACATACACATACATACATACATACATACGTTAGGACTGCGGACGGGAACCACCAACGGATACAAGGACGTTTTACAACTATTGTTTCATGGGGTGGTAAAACCCAAGAAATGGAGCTGTATATTATTCCTAGTTTGCAGCACCATCTCTATTTATGGGTAGATTTTTGGAGCGCTTTTAAGGTCGTTCCTCACATCATTGACAAACTTGACACTCCATCGCCGACGGTAGAGAGCATTGTCACCCACACAAACAGCACAACTGGAAAGAATCAAGGAACTGTTCCCATCGTTTGCAGTGCAAGGTCTGGGTAAGACCTCCCTCGAAAAGCATGTCATCGAGGTGGATGACGAGCAAATTCCCATTAAACAGAGGCATTCTCGGTATGTGTATTAATAACCATCTTCGATGGAATGATCACATATTCGAGGTCGCCAAAAATGCTGCAAAATGTCTAGGATTCCTTAATCGGTGCAAGAAATATTTTACCCCGTCTGATCTGGCCTCAACTTATAAGGCATTCATTCGCCCTAAGCTGGAATATAACGCCCATATCTGGTCTGGTGCACCCAAGAACGTTCTGCACATTCTTGATAAGGTACAAAATAGAGACATTGTGAATTTCAAATGGCTAAAATTCACTACTGCTTTATTTATAGAAGCCCTAGTGCAGACAGCAACTCAACTTTTGACGAATTTGATGCGCTGTCCGATTCCATCACTCGAATTGTCTCCTTGTACCCTCATACTGAAATCGTCATTGCGGGCGATTTCAATATACACAATTCGGATTGGCTTCAACATTCTGGACAGACAACACCCGAAGGAAGGTATGTTGAGCTTTTCGCTGATGTAAACAATTTGACTCAGCTTGTAAATGAGCCTACACGTATACCCGACATTGAAAGTCATTCCGCCAACACTTTGGACTTGTTTCTTACTTTGTACCCTGATAAATACACTATTGACGTTTTAGCGCCTCTAGGTCGGTCGGACCATAATATCGTATCAGCTAAATTCTCGTACTTCGACCACTCAGTTAAAGGAAAAAGTCCTAAAAGAAAAGTATGGCAATACGAGAAAGCCAACTGGAGCGGCCTCAATAGCTTCTTTAGGAGTTTTAACTGGTCGCTATGCTTCCTCGATAGAGACGTGGATGGCGCTGCTGACATGATCACTAACACCATACTCTTAGGTATGAATGACTTTATTCCTAACAGAATAAAGAGCATTAAACCTAAGGCAAACTCGTGGTTTGACCAGAGCTGTAAAGCGGCTATCAGGTTAAAAGAAGTAAGTTTTCGGTCTTATAAAGCCAACAAATGTGAGGAAAACCGAAAGAAGTTTAAACAAGCCAGAAAAGACTGCAATGCCCATATTCGGCGTGTAAAATTCTGACATGACCAAAATTGAGGCAAAAAAATCCTACAATGTCAAAAAGGTAGTAACAATTTTTGGTCATTCGTCAAAAATATTAAAAATTCTGCCTCGTCTGCCATCCCCACGCTCATTTACAATGACATTCCAGCTGTCAGCTCCTTAGACAAAGCTAATCTGCTTGCTGTTCACTTTGCAGCGGGCTCCACGCTGCCAGATATTGCTTTGTCTTCACCTGTATTTGAGAGCGTCAAATTTTCCATGGGACAAGTCCACTTTCGCACTCGTACAGTTGCAGGAGTACTCAAAGGTCGTAACATACACAAATCCGCTGGTCCAGATGGTATCCCCCCCATAGTTCTGAAGAGGTGTTCTTCTACGCTGGCAAAACCTCTGCGTAAGCTTTTCTGTCTATCCTACTTTTCAGGGCTCTTTCCGAGTAAATGGAAAACAGCATTTGTCCAGCCCGTCCCTAAAAAAGGCGAATCTTCCTTCCCGTCCAATTACCGGCCCATTGCACTTACGTCCCTTCGTTACAAGGTCATGGAAACGCTGATAAATCGTCAGCTTATGAAATATCCCGATTCACGGAAACAACAGGTCCACTAGTGATTTGGTGGCATATCTCACCGAGAAGTGGAACCAATCTCTCCATCACTTCGGCGAAACCAAGATGTTTGCGCTTGATATTTCAAAGGAATTTGACAGAGTTTGGCGTTTCGGGGCGTTCAATACAAGTTGTTTTGGACGGCTTCAAGTCTGAAATTCACCAAATAAATGCTAGTGTTCCCCAAGGCTCTGTTTTGTCTCCGACTCTCTTTCTTATTTTTATAAATGATCTCTTGTCTGCAACTTCTAATCCAATCCATTCCTTCGCTGATGACAGTACCCTCAGTTTTTCATATTCGTTCCCTAACTCACGTCCTTGCTCTTCGGCCGTAGAAGGGGAACGGCAACGTATGTTAAACACATTAAATTCCGACCTGGACAGCATAATTAAATGGGGTTCAATCAACAGAGTGGAATTTAATGCTTCCAAAACACAATGCTGTCTTCTGTCTCTCAAGCGAAACCAAAACCCTCAGCCATTATCCATGGATGGTACTTGCATCATTGAAACCGAAAGACTTGCCATTATCGGTATGTGTATTAATAACCATCTTCAATGGAATGATCACATATTCGAGGTCGCCAAATATGTTGCAAAAGGTCTAGGATTCCTTAAACGGTGCAAGAAATATTTTACCCCGTCTGATCTGTGCTCAATTTATAAGGCATTCATTCGCCCTAAGCTGGAATATAAAGCCCATATCTGGTCTGGTGCACCCAAGACCGTTCTGCACATTCTTAATAGGGTACAAAATCGCGCGTTAAAACTTATAGGTGATAGAGACATTGTGAATTCCATTCATTCACTAGAACATCGGAGAAATGTCTCCTGTCTCTCCTTGTTTTATCGTTTTTTTTAATAAAAAATGCTCCAGCGAATTAGCCAGCTGCATTCCTCCCCTTCAAAATTTCACCCGCAATACGCGACATGCTTCGAATGCACATCAGTTCACCCTAAAGCCTAACTTCGGTCGTACTGTTAAATATAGGGATTCGTTTATAAGCCGAACGACACGAATGTGGAATGATCTACCATTCTCTGTATTTCCTCATCACTACAACCTTCAAACATTTAAAGCCAACGTGCATAGGCTTCTCCTCTGTTCCTCTTCTCCCTTTCCTTAAAAGCCCGTGCCCTGTAACAGTAAAAAGGTATTCATATTCCTTTTGGCGCGCGCGAATTATAAAAAAAAAAAAAAAAATACAGAAGCTGCTTTTCGATGAACTCGACATGCTTTCTCTCGGGGTCATCGAAGAGAGTAACAGCGCATGGAGCTCTCCAGTTGTATTGGTGCGGAAACCTGGCAAAAATAGACTTTTTCTGGACTCACGAAAAGTAAACGCAGTCACAAAAAAGGACGCTTACCCGCTTCCCCACATCGAGGGTCTGTTGAGCAGACTTCAGGATACACGATTCATATTGGGTATTGACCTGAACGACGCTTTCTAGCAGATTCCTATGGAGAACAAGTCGAGGAAGAATACAGCCTTCACAGTCCCTGGACGGCCGGTATATCAGTTCACGGTTATGCCGTTCGGACTGTGCAATGCCGCCCAGAGAATGTGCAAGCTAATGGACAAAGTCATTCCCTCTCGGCTGAAAGAGAATGTCTCTGTCTACCTTGATGACCTCTTGGTTTGTTCTCCGGATTTTGAGTCACACGCTAGACTATTGGAAGAAGTAGCACGATGTTTAAGGGAAGCGGGTTTGACGATCAATGTTGAAAAAAGCAAGTTCTGCTATAAGGAGATAAGGTACCTCGGATATATCGTCGGGGATGGATGTCTACGGATGGACAAAGACAAGGTGTTTGCGGTCGAGAACTTCCCAATACCGAAGACCCCCAAGCAACTTCGTCGGTTCCTAGGGATAACAGGTTGGAACAGACGTTTTATCCCCAATTTTGCTTCTGTATCAGCTCCCATGACCGATTGCCTCAAGAAAGGACAGACATTTACGATGACCAACGAGGCGCTGAGGGCATTCCAATAGCTCAAAATGTCTTTGGTGACACCGCCGATGCTGACAAATCCGGACTTCACCAAACACTTCTACATACAATGTGATGCTTTGACGTCTGGTGTGGGGAGTGTGTTGTTCCAAATAGACGCCGAAAAAAACGAACGACCAATAGCATTCATGTCCCAGAAGCTTAACTCCGCTCAGCGAAATTACAGTGTGACGGAACTTGAATGCTATGCGGCCGTTCTGTCAGTAAAGAAGTTCAGAGCCTATGTGGAAGGACTTCCATTCACTATAATCACTGATCACGCAAGTTTGAAGTGGTTGATGACTCAGAAGGATCTGTCTGGTCGATTGGACGGATGGAGCCTGAAACTTCAGGGTTTTGACTTCGTGATCGAATATAGGAAGGGTGTCGAGAACATAGTCCCTGATACTCTCTCGCGTGTCCATATGGAGGAGCTCACTCCCGATACACTAATGTTAGAGGTAGATCTTAGTTCGCCATACTTCACTTCGGGGGAATATGACGAATTAAGGAAGACAGTCGACACGAACAAAGACAAACTACCAGACGTATGTGTATCCGACGGATTTGTCTACAAATGGACTGAAATACGGACAGGTGACGATCTGCAAGAAGATCGGGCATGAAAGCTTTGGGTACCGAAGGAGTTACGTGGGAGTCTTCTGCAATCTGCTCACGATTCTCCTGCTGCAGGGCATGGGGGGATAAGCAAGACACTGGCAAGATTGAGACAGAAGTACTTCTGGCAAGGTATGGCATCAGATGTACAGGCTTACGTTAAAGCGTGCGTAACCTATAAGTGCAGCAAATCACTAAACGTGATATCCCGACAGCCGATGGGACAACAAACGATTACGGAACGACCTTTCCAATGCCTCTACAACGACTTCTTAGGACCATACCCACGAGCGAAGACAGGACATACACATATATTTATAGTATTGGACCATTTTAGTAAATATATTTTATTGCGGCCTTGTCACGAGAAAGCTTGTCAAAACAAATTGCCGTTCGGATACGGCACTAAACTGTAGGTCCCTTCCATTCATGTGAAAAATGTAACGCACACAACACGAGTGGTTGCTAGAAGCTAGGCCCCGGCACTTAAAGAACTGTTGCGCCAAATATTTATTTATTTTTATTGACAGGGACCAGAAGAACTGGGACCTACATGTCAGTAGTGCGGCATTCGCCTTGAAGAGCGTAGTGCACAATGCGACATCGTTCGAGCCCTACTATGCCGTACCGTAAAGGCATTCCTTGAGGAGAGGACAAGTTAGAAACAAGATAGCAGAGGACTTGGAAACACTCTCTGCAGTGATTTTTTTTTGGAGAGACCCCGTTTTTTTTTGTCTGCAAGCAACAGTTAGCGGGGACCGTAAGGAATACCAGCGAGTCCCTAACCAACGTACCGGTATTCTATAAGGGGACTAGAGGTACAGGAAGGAGCAAAGGCCACACCGTAAAAATACAGAAAAGAGGTGCTCCGACCTAGAGTATACCGTACCAATATTGCCGCAGCAGTAATAAAGAACAGCTGCAGTAATAAAGACTTTTTGAGTGCAACGAACATTAGTACAGTGATTTAGTTTTTTTTTTTTTTCAATTTCCTTCACGAATTGAGTGTACATCTCGGAGAGACTAGGGGATACAGATGTCGTAGTGTAAGGCTGGAATTGGATAGATGCAAGTTAGTTTAGGTATAAGTTAGGGTTTATCTTAAGTTGATTAGGTTTAGATTAGAATAGTTAGGTTTAGGTTAGATCTGGCATACCCTTCTTTCTCCGGGATATGGGCATAAGCCCTTGAGCTTCTTCTTCTTCTCCTGTCTTCTTTTCTATCTTTGTTTAAGTCCGTCCGTGGTCTAATTAGGTTAGCTTCTTCTCTTCTCTATTAGGTTTCTTTTAATACACATATGGAACGATATTTTGTGTTTGAGCAGATGGTGTGAGAGTGATGGGAGACAAGAACCAGACCCGTCCGACGAGATAAGCCGTGCAACCGCTTGCGTGCCGCCGTCCCCTTCATCCACACTGAAGATGCCTCCGTGGCCTGCCCGTAGCTCATAACAACTACGAAACATCATCACGAAAACTTCATGGAGCTGGAGGTACGAGGGGTGGCTGATAAGTTTGCGGCCTGAGATACTCAACAACGAGTCATCTCATTAGTGATTGTACTAACTGCGGCAATCTTTAGTAGTAAAAATATCACCTCGTTTCAATAATAATCTCATTTTGTAAGCCGAAATCGGAAATCCTCGCAATTTTGAGCACCGTGCCGTGATAAAGTACCTCGTGAAAAAAGGAAAATCGCCTAAAGAAATTTTCGAAGACATGTCATCGACTCTTCAGGATTCCGGGCATTCGTACACCATGGTCAAAAAATGGGCTCGCTTATTTCAACAAGGGCGAGAGCGCTGTGAAGACGACCCCCGACGAGGGTGTCTTGTGTCAGTGGTCCCTGAAGAAATCGTCGGAAAAGTTGAAAAATTAGTTCTGCCCGACCGAATAAAAATGTGACAGATAGCGTACGGGTTGCACATCAGCAAAGAATGAATGAATTGCAGAAATTTTGCACGAGCATTTAAACATGAAAAAAAATTGTGAGCGCAACGACGATTCGAGGGCTGCAGACTTGTTGGATTTAGCCGAGGACAATCTCGACGAAATTTGCAACCGAATCGTAACTGTAAATGAGACTTGGGTTCGCCAACATGATCCGGAGTCTAAACAAGAGTCTGTGTGGTAGATTGGAAAAGGGGAGAGGCCGCCGAAGAAATACAAGCTGGAAAAGTCGGCTTCGAAGCTTACAGCGACTGTTTTTTGGAACAGCGAAGGTGTTTTGCTGATTAATTACCTGCCAAAGGGGACTACGATGAATGGTCAATATTACGCAAATTTATTGACTCAGGCACGTGAAGTAGTCGTACGGAAGCGACGTGGAAACTCAGGCACAGAGTGTTGTTTTTGCAGGATAACACGCCTGTTCATACGGCGGGGGTTTCGAGACATTCCTTAAAAGAAACAGGTTTTTCAACGATAGACCACCCATCCTACAGCCCAGAGCGACTTTTTCCTTTTTCCCAATTGCGAAAAAAAGGAGTTACGAAGACGGAGACTTGCAAATGAGAACGAGAACGAGATCGAGGAAGACGAGGAAGTTCAAAATCTGACCTGCAGCATCAGACAGCTAGAACAAAGGGTCCTTGCTATTAAGGCCAGACAAATGGCCAGAAGAGAGATGGAGTGGCCGCAAGAGCTTCGGCACGCTTTGCAACAACAAGAGCAGCAGCCAACAGAAGGCCAGCTGCGACAACAAAAGCAGACGCAAGTACAACAGCAAAAGCAGCAGCAAGAACAGCAAAAGCTGAAGAAGCAGTAGCAACAACAACAGCAGCAGAAACCACAGCAAAAGGTGCTGCAACAACTGCAACCGCAACAGAAAAAGAAGACGACGGTTGTTTTTCAGGCCCCAGCGCCTAGAGCACCGGGGGCTCAAACTGACTTGCTGGTCATCTTGCTCTCTATCCAAGGGCAGATGGGTCAGCTTCAGAGTCAGGTACACGAACAGCCGAAGCGGATGGACTAGATCTACGCACTTCTGACTGGCCTAACGCACCTCCAGTCGTAATGGGTACAAACATGGAGGAGCAACCCTTGAAGATCCTTGCGGTGAATGTGAATTCACTGATTAGGATCGCGCGAAGAGCCGTATTGTTTAAGTTGCTTGAAGACCAAACCCCTGATGTGCTTATGGTTAGCGAAACAAAGCTATCCCAAAAGCACAAATCGGGGTACAGTAAATACAATATTGTCAGAAGAGACCGACCCAGCTCCGCACAAGGAGGTGTTGCGATATTCATTAGAAATCAATTCCAATTTATTTTAGTGTAGAGCGGTTAAGTGCGAAGGTTCCAGGTACTGGAAGCGTGTATCGTGCGCATCCCACTCCATAGTGGAAAGAGGATGTACTTGGTCGCACTCTATGCACCTGTAGCTACTCAAACTACTTTATTTATTTCAGAGCTCGCGACATTGGGAAATAACACACCTAATCCCAAAGGGAACCTACTATTCAATTGGTGGGGTCGACACAGTGTCGATTTATACTCGACACTGTGCCGACCACAACTCGATTTGAAAGCCACAGATAGTCCGTCGTTTCCTAGAAGCGGCTCCTATCTGGATCTTATGCTGTTTGACGTACGCTTACAACTGACCAACATGGACCACCACGGACCGACAAACTTTAAACTGCCTGCACACATATGAGTATGACAGTCAGTGACCATTGCGGATTCAGTGCCGTAATAACGATCCCCAACGAAATTGCGGAGTTGGAAGAGTTTGTCCAAACGTACCCCTATAATTACAGTAGGATGCGTTGGACTCGCTTCTCCAGAACTTTAACAAGAGTACTCTCCTCGAACTCGCTCTACCCACCACCGTCCAATAGGAATCTGTCAAACGAGGAGATTATCTTGTACCTAATACAAATGGACGAGACAATTAAATGAACTGACAGTACGATACCTCGATATCCGCAATGCAACAATTGACGCACTACACCAACACAAAAGTAGACTGCTGTCGAGACTTATAACCTTATACAGACAGTTTACTGACAGACAAAACTTGGAGGTTAGGACGCTGACATCGTCGATTAAAAACCTCCAGAAATTAATCAGGAAAAACTACAGACTTTCTGCAACTTTGCATTGGAACAACAAAATTCGGGCTGTAAAAGCCAACAATCCGAGTATGCTCCCGCAAATAAATAAAATATTTCGGAGGAACAATCAAAACGACCTTCCGTGTCTTAAGATCTCCCGAACGCCGAACAATGAACGAATACTCATAACAACAAATATAGATCCAGATAACGCAGTAGAGGATGACAACTTCTTTGTGATCGAAGATCGAGGCTATAGGAGCGACTTTCCAGGAAGTGTACAAGGTGAAAGATATCATTTGCCCGAACCACAACCTGGAAAATCGCGTTCTTGTGCACAACTTCTATTTTCGAAATGATATAGAGCAATGGCGATCCGAGAACACAGGTTTTACTGAGTTCAATGACGATAACATGGCAAAAATGTCATCGCCGATGAAAGGGTACATCCCCCGTACATATCGAAGGTGGAGCTCCAAGCGACCTTCGACTCATTAAGGAGGAAGAAATCTGTGGGAATCGACAGAGTATCGAACATTGTGCTTCGACCTCTCCCTCTAGAAGCGGTGGACATTTACACCACTCTGTTTAACAATGCGCTGAATAATGCACTCTATCCAGCGCTTTTCCAATGCTGTGATACAACCCATCCCCAAAAAGGGGTAAGGATACCTCCAATCTGGCAAATCTCCGGTCGATAAGTCTTCTTCAGAACATCAGGAAGGTATTCGAAAAAGTGATCAATAGAGCCCTGCTTAAGTGGACTCAGAATAATAATATAATTCCGGATAACCAATTCGGTTTTAAGGCGGGGCATGATACAACACATGCCGCGTCTAAACTGCCAATGGGAACAAAAGCAAGAACCAATGCACGGGTGCCTGCCTGATTGACTTAGAGAAGGCCTTCGACACCGTAAGGTAAGAGCTGAACAAGCTGGGCATAAGCAAACCACTGCTGTAAACACTTTACAACATGCTCACCAGTAGACAGTTCATTGTCAAAAATGGCAATGTGACTTCTGCTAGAACATTTCTAATTAAAAACAGTCTGCAGTCACCGACTAGCATTCGAACCGAACGCATCGTTTTCAGCTGTCTGTGTGCTTTTTTTTTACTTTTTCGCGGCCAAGTGCGCGCATTCTCAACCGGTTTGATTTCCCGTAAACCGCTCCCTTCTTTTTCTAGTTCAAACGCCCACGCGTTATTTTTTTTTTTCCGCGCGAGAGTTTTCTTTCTTCGATAATCGATTAAGGAGCTTGATGTTGACGATCCTTTACCTCCTTTCGATTTCCAACCCAAAAAAAAAGTTTAAAAACAACCCAATCCCCCTACTGGAGTTCCCGGAATTACCTGAGATCAAATACAAAAAATCCAGGATTTCTGCTTATCTCTCCTAAAAATTCCGAAAAACAAATATCATCTCTTAGTCCCTTTTTATTGAAAAAAAGCAATTGATGGCATTAGTTAGGAGTACGAACAGGTCTCTTTGCTTCGTGACGGAAACTTACTTATTTTAGCCAAATCGGGAAGAGTTGCCGATATGTTCCTTAAAGTCAACAATCTCGCCAATGTTTGCCCAGTGATTGTTAAACTCCATGACCGACTAAACTCAACTAAAGGAATTGTTTATGCTCCTTGTCTGATCAATGTGCCAGAATCTGAAATAGTAGCTGAAATGAGGCCTCAGGGAGTATCTGCAGTATTTAAATTTACAAGGACAGATAGTGGGATTAAAAAAACAACCGGTTTAGTACTGCTGACTTTTGACTTATTCCAATCTCCCACATCAGTAGAAATAGGTTGGTATAAAGCCAAGGTGAGTGAATATATCCCAAACCCGATGCACTGCAGGAACTGCCAGTTACTGGGACACACGGTTGGGCATTGCAATGGGAATGCTAAGTGTGACTCATGCAGTCTCCCACCCCACTGACCGTCTGATTGCACACGCACAATATGCGCCAACTGCTCTCTTCCCCTCCCATCGTCCTCCAAAACGTGCCCCAAATACGCCCAAGCCAAAGAAATTATTAAAATCAAAACACAAAAAAAAATGTTCTCTGGGTGACGCCAAACGCGTTTACAGTCAACTCCACCCACCCCAACCTAACTTGTCCGCAGAATCCTTTGCAGACAAATCTAAAACTGAAACTTCATCTAAAAGTTCATATTCATCCGCCTTGACTCAATGTAAGGGACCTAATACCCCTACTATCCAATCAAACAAAATCAAACAACACTACACCAAATATTTCCGCCGATCTAAAAAAAAAAAAGCTATTCGCAACACTCTAACATCTATACCTTCTCCACTACCACCACAATTGCCTGATCGATCAATTCATATTATTAATAAACGTAAACAACTCACAGACAGCATTATCAACCTTTACCCCCATCTATCGGCGATTCAAACAACTCTCTACTTTCACCTTCAGCACCAAATATAACAAATAGCGACTGTAATGCACCAACTCTCAACTCTCTCTGCCGCTACCCAAGACCTATTAACAAAAAATCAATATTTCGTTAATCCTTCTGAAATTGAGGATGACGACGACATATAACAATAAAATAGGCATCCCTAATTCCGGCTCTGCACCTATGGGACTGGACCATCCTGACTCATCACGATGCCAGGGTGACGCAGTTCCAAATGTGCAGAGCTAAAACTTTAACACCCCCATTTCACCACAACACCGTTTACAACACAATTCTATATATACACAACAATCCACTTTTAAATCTAATGCACAGTTACTAATTCTGCAATGGAATATTAAAGGCTTCTCAAACAACTTTGATGAGCTTAGCATATTGATAAAACAACACCGACCTTCTATCATTTCGCTTCAAGAGACCCACTGCCCATATAACTTCTCCCCTCCTACTTCTAAACCTTATATTCCACATAAGATAGTTCCGATAATATATATGCCCCGCTAAAGTTAGTTGTCAACATCCACGACCTGCATAACATCCTGGCTCAGGTCAAAACTACCATAATTTTTGGTGGAGACGTTAACGCGTGGAGTGTTCTTTGGGGCTCGTCACGTACGAATAAAAAAGGTCGTATATTTGAAGGTTTTATTACTAACTCCAACCTCCTCATACCTAATGACGGCTCCCCACACATCTCTCCTCGCATAAAACATTTACACACGTCGACATCACTTGTTGCTCTTCGGAGTTATATTCCAAACCACAATGGAAAATCATTGACGACCTCCATAATAGTGACCACCTACCTATTTTGACTCCAGACACTCTAGGTTGTACCAACAAGCGCCAAAATTTAAAACAGACCAGGCAGACTGGCAAAAATACAAAAAGTGTGCTATGAGAGTGATCAGTCCTTCCGGAGTGGATAGTAACATCAACAGATCAGCTGCATTTTTCCAAAAATCTTTGCGTATCGCTGCAAATGAGTCTATTCCCCAATCATCTCCCAACCAGATCAACCGTGGTTCCCTGGTGGAACAGACAACTCAGTATTCTGAGAGGCGATAAAATGAGATTGTGGAGAAGATTCAAGAAAAACCCTAACGATGTAAACCTAATCGCATATAAAAAAGCAAACGCTATTTTTAGAAGGCAGGAAAAAATCAGCAAAACTAGAAGCTTTGATCTTTTTACTGTTAATATTAACCCCAACTCTACTGTTACCGACCCATCAGCAAATAAAATGCATCAACACAATTTCAGGATCCCTTGTTTCACCTGCTGAATATTCTAATGACACCAACTTCCACAATAACTTTGTATCTTACAAAAAGCAAATTCTGATAAACCCAACACAATTTGTAACCAACAAGACCTGTGAACTTATAGAACAACCGATCTCATTAGTAGAATTAGAAGCATGTCTAAGCAAATTGGTAGGTAAAACACCAGGCAGGGATAGGCTCTCCTACCCACTGTTTAAAAACTTACCTCTTCCAAACAAAAATACGCTTCTTTTACTCTACAATTACGTTTTCAACACTGGGATCATTCCACTGGAAAAGCTGGAAAACGGCCACTGTTATTCCGTTACCAAAACCAGAAAAGGACATGATGAACAGCGTTGATGGATATAGGCCAATCTCTTTATTGCCGTGCATATCCAAAATTCTGGAAAAGATCATTGCCAAACGACTCCTTTGGTACACAGAGTCCAAAAAATTAATAAGCCACAACAAAGTTACATTTAAACCAAACCACGGCTGCCTCGACGCGTTACTTCACATTGATTTTTACGTTTCTAATGCAATATCGGCCAAAAATCATGTAGCCATCCTCTCATTGGACTTTGAAAAGGCCTTTGATAGGATAGGCTTACACATAGTTCTAAAAAAAATGGTAGAATGGAATATTGGGCCAAAGATTTTTAACTTTATAAAAGCTTTCCTCTCTAATAGAAAGTTTTGTGTTAAGATTAACAACACTTATTACAATACCTTTCCTCTACAGAACAGTATCCCACAGGGGTCGCCTTTATCGGTGATACTTTTTGCTATTGCATTCGATGACGTTAGTAAAATTATTTCAAAATATAAAATTGTAGATCATTGTTGTTATGCTGAGGATGTATTTATTTTATGTAAAAACAACGACAATGAAGTAACAAAAACAACATTTACTAATATACTTAATGACATAAATAAGTGGTCCACCTACTCAGGTGCCAACCTCTCGCTACAAAAGTGTAAAACACTACACATTTGTAGAAAAAGAAACTGTTCTAGCTTAAATCCTTTTTTTTTTTTTTCAATTGTATAGAACTTAAGAAAACCTTAACACCTAGGCTTAATGTTATAAAACATTTTTCCTGTAAAACATGTAAAATTCATTTAAATACCTTATGCTATATTACGAAAGACTATGGTTTAAGTGTTTATGGCAACTGTCAACGTTCAACATTTCGAAACCATCTCACCACCAAGCTGTGAGGAGATCAATATTCGCCTTCCCAACAACACCAATCAGGAACATCTTAGCAGAGTCTGACTTTCCATCGCTGGACGAAAGGTACGAGAAAAGTCCGCCTAAACTTGGCACAAAATTACTGTTTTCCTCCAACTCTATAAAGCAAAAAATGCGATCAAAGCGCAAAAAAATGTCCATCGGCCATCTCTCGTGCGTGGAAATGGACACAGAAATTCAATATACCACAAAAAATACACCACTTACCCTCACCACTGTACCCACCATGGCTGCTAAAATCCAAATCATTTGAATTGACATTGGCAAATTACCCAAAAGAGTACTCACCATCACTAGTATTTCGTTCAATTTATAAAAGTCTTGAGAGCGAATTTAAATCTAGGGGCTGGAAATTTATTTTCTCCGATGGTTCGAAAACACAATACCACACCAGTTTCGCTGTAACAACCCATGATGGCGCACTCATTAAACAAGGTCTTCTTCCAGATTATTCCTCCATTTTTACCGCAGAAGCGCTTGCACTTTTGGAAGCTATGAAACACGCCAGCAAAACCAAAGGCCACTGGGTCATTTGCTCAGACAGTCTCGCAGTTATAAAAGCTATCATGACCCCAAACAACACCTCCGCAGTTACACCCAAGTTAAGAGACATAGTTATCAGAACTCCGAAGACACTAAAAATCATGTGGGTTCCTGGTCACACTGGCAATTAAGGAAATGAGAACACTGATAATGCAGCCAACTCAGTCAAAAATGATTCCACTTTGGCATTCAACACCTACAACAAACTTGACTATTCAAAACTTATCAAGTGCAAAATCAAAACTAAGGAATGTAACGATTGGTTGGCATATGCTCATCACTACAAAAGAGTAAACCCAACTAAAACCCGGCCCATATACCCAATGATCACTAACTTTGTACGCCTGCGATTAGGACACACCAGCTTAACACACCAATACCAGCTAAAAAAAGACAACGCTTCCAACTGCCAAACCTGCAACCAAGTGTTCAATTTGCAACATCTATTATCCCACCTGAATTCAATGCTGCCAAACTCCTCCATTTACGAAATCTTAAATACTATAGATGCTGAAAGTATTCAAACTATCGACCAATTAATTAATAGATTAAACGTAAGATTGTAATTTAGCTTTTATTTTAATTTAGAGCGGAAAGTCATTGATGCTAGAGCTTAATACTTCAGCCTAACCTATTAATTTGTAATTATTAAGTTAGGATTAATAAATTCGGTGCGGTTAATTCACCGATCCTTTTCAACATTTACACGAGCGATCTCATGGGATCACTTCACCTTGCCATAGCGTATGCAGGACCAAAAATCGAGGTCATTGCACTTCTCTTGCAATCGTCGGATCGCACGGACAGCCACTTCGTGTCAAAGTGTAGTCAGATACCTGGGACTATACAAACATATAGATGCTGCTCTGGCCAAAGCCAAAGATGCTTTTGCCTTTACAAAGAGACTTTTTTATAGCAAGCAACTCGATGCAAGGGTAAAGGTAATCTGCTACACGGCCCTCATTCGGTTCATGCTCATATTTGGATGTCCCGTGTGGTTCAACGTGGGAGCAAGCTTGTTGGAAAAGATTCGGGTGTTTGAGAGGGCTTGCCTTCGGGCCTGCCTTCATTTATACAGAACACCAGAGTCCCAGTACATAAAATTATATCCCAATGAGGTCCAATACGAGTACAACAGGGCTAACCTAATAAGAGGGGATAATTTCGTTATCAAGCTGATTCGAAGACACATTGCAAGAGTAATGAGCTCAACGAACAACCTGATCTCCGGGGCTTATACCCGAATTACGAGTATCACAAGAGAGTGCGCCTTAACGGCTTTGTTCCCCCAGAGGCGTTCCTCTATTTTGATGACAAAGGTCTGATTCGGGACAGATTGACGGTGCCGCTAATCTTCCATGTTGCTCGGAAAGCTATGGATATGCGACTCAACTACGACAGAGACGTTGCACACAGCAGTGTGCGTGTCCGGTTCAGTAGGGCGGTATCAAGTCGCGATACGAAGAACGTTGAAAGTCAGTTCCTAAAATACTGGTGGCTAACCGAAAGAGAAGAAACTTTTTCGTTGTTCGCTCACAATCACGGATAGCCTGATTAAAGTTGGCTGTCTAAAACAATTTATCAAAGCACTTCAATAAAGAAAAAAAATAATAATATATAAAAAAAACAATTTATAAAAGCACTTCGATAAAGAAAAAAAAATAATAATATAAAAAAATACGTATAGATTACGTAAGGTTATTTTAAGGTAGTCTTTTAAGTTTTATATAAATAAGCACAACAAAGAATGTTCATTTACTAAGTTTTTTAATATTATTTTCTTTGTACCAATTAATAATAAAAAAAAAAATAAGTACGTTACGTCGAAAGACATAGTTTTATGTATTAGGTTTAGCTTAGAGCGCCCGCATAGAGGAAGTATGTTACAATAACATAGTTAAGTTAGTTAAGCTAGTTTTAAGAGTTTTTTGTCGAACATATAAGTTTAATGAATTCATTAATAAAAATGCACTAAAAATTAAATGAATGAATGTTATGCCTTCACAGAAGAGTTGACATAAACTTCCGCAATTGGTCGACTTTTTTTATTTATTTCACGTACAATAAATAGATTATTCTTGACATCAGGATATGAATCATGAACCTTCAGCTTAACTTTATTTTATTTGATATTCTTACAAGGTTTTCATCGGGAATTTGTGGTGTGCACATTCGATTTATCTTGCATACCTACGTATGTTTGTACATACATATGAATATAGTTATTTTTCAACATATGCTTACGAGCCATTTTATTTACAAAAATAAAATAAAATAAAAACCAACCTACGCGGACTTGTTAAAGTAAACATAAATGCATAAAAACCCGCCTGCTTATAGACTTTTTAAATATTATTGCACTTTATTATACCATTCATATACATATATATTATACATATGTGTATATTTTAATATATTGCATATTGCACATTTGGTTTGTGCTTCAAAATGCTATGCTAACCATGCCCTTAAATAATAATAGAAAAAAAACAGATGACATGAACAAAATTGTTGAGCATATGTTGTATACATAATTTGCGTATATATGTATAAACAAAATTCAGTTATCAGGAGACACATACATATATAATTGTAAATTTATTTTCGAGTTTAGTGTGTATTTTTGTTCATATTTACATATGCAGAAGTCAAACTTGGATCAAAAAAATAGCGGATACACAAGAGCAAATTATTTTACCGCATAACTTTGTACATATGTATATACGAGTACAATGCATATAAATATCTTATTTTTTCGTTTTGAAACCTTACGCGACGTTTTAAAATAGATGGGTAATATTCACAAGATTGGATTTTTAATACTTACTTACACTACAGTAATGCGATGAAAATATAAGAAAACAGTAGGATTTAAATCAAATAAATTAATATAGTACTATTTAATCGGGCGTAGGCCTTATAAAATCAAAATAAAAGTAAGAATAAGTAAGCGCACCATTGGATCGCATTCACTTGCTTCTACGAGTATATGCTGACCAATCAAAATAGTCTAAATCACATTCCAAAAATAGCCAATTTTCGAAAACACATCTATGAGGACTATCCTTGAAATGTGACTCCACAGATTCCAGTTTGAAGTTAGTCCGGCCAGCTGTGAAGCTTATACTATTAGAGGCACTGGCGTTGTGCAGACAGACAGAGAGAGACAGAAAATTAATTATTAATTTAATAATGTAATTCTTTATTCTCACTTTACAATCTTTATGAAGGTACATTTTTATACTAAACTTAATTCACAAAGTAAGCAGAGAATTGTTAGTGGCATTTGTATTTCGTGAAAAAATAGAGGTAATGCCACTTCAAAGTAAATATTTCATTGTGGGGTGAGCAAATTTAATAAAAAAAAAATTAAAAACAATTAAAGAGTAATTAAAAGTAAAACTGAAGAAATAAGCAAAAATATAATCATTAATAGCAACAAAAAAAAAAAAACAATAAAATCTAAACAACATAACGCAGTAAAACTTCAATTTCATTATGTTCGTAACCGAGAAGCCAAAACTTAACTTTTTTAAAAAAAGAGGGCAAAGATGTTATAATTCGTATATCAGCAGGGAGTTTGTTAAACAATTTGCGGGAGACAATAGAGTATGAATTTCTGAAGCTTGTAGTGCGAAAGGAAGGGATTGGGACATAAGACTGGGGATCGCTTCGTAAAATATATAAATCAGATATTGGACTCTGCAAGTACCCGCCTCTCATAAAGAAGATCCTAAGTACCTTGTAATAAAATAGATGTCTCACTGGAAGTGTTTTTGTAAGTCTAAATAGATCCATGGAATGAGCAAATCGGGTAGAGTTACAAACTTTTCATATTGCATATTTTTGTAACACAATTAGCTGCTGAAGTTTATTCAGGTATGCGTCCCCCCAACAGCTTATTCCATACTGCAATTAGAGCAAAACATTCTAAGGCGATAAAAACAACGAATGGTAGAAAGAAGATATTGCTTTAGACCTAAAGAAAGAAAGATTTGGTTTAGTGGTTTGAAATTCAGGTGGTATTAAGTTTCTGTAACTCCAAGGGTAGCGTCCAGATATTGGGGAGCATTTTTGTTTTGGTTTTATAGTCATTGCTTATGATTCACAGTATTTTTTGTCAGTCTTGGTGATGTCATCATCATGATCCATCCAGTTGCATTTCCAGCCATATGACCAACCTACTACCAGTGTTATGCCTTCGCATTTAAAATCTACCACGAGAGTTGCACCTTAACGGCTTTGTGCCCCCAAACTCCTTCGTCGTTTCCCCATAATCCAGGGTAGCCTGTTTGATGTTCGAAGTTGGCTGTTCTTTGTCTATGACCGACTTACATAGTTTAGGTTTAGGTATTTTAGGTAGGTTGTAGATAATAATACGAGTATATAAAAAAAAAAACAGCACTTGGATATAAAAAAAAACACCACTCGATAAAAAAAAATTAAAAAAAAAAAACAAAAAAAAGTACGCGCAGAATTATATAAAGAATAATTAAGTTTCAGATTTATTTTAAGGTAGTTTTTTTTAAATTTTATAATAAGAAAAATCAAAAAAAAAAAAAAAAGTCCATTTATTAAGTTTTTTCATTTCACTAAAATTTTTTCTTACAATAAAAAATAAAATAAATGAAGAATTAAAGTAAGTTACGTCGAAAGACATAGTTTTAAGTATTAGGTTTAGCTTAGAGCGCCCGCATAGGACCAGTAAGTTAGAATAAGATAGTTAAGTTAGTTAAGCTAGTTTTAAGCGTCTTTTGCCTAGCAAGAAGTTTAATGAATTATGAAATAAAAATGGACTGAAAATGATGAATGAAATGTGCACAAGTGTTCCAGCTTTTCATTTAAAATCATAGTGTTTTAAAGTAGACAATTATACAGTGTCCTTTCAACTGTTAACCTAGGAGGAGTGGTAGTGAACCGTCAACCCAGGGACTTGGGTTCAATTAACAGCCAGGGAAAATTTTATTCTGGACTTTTTCTTACAATTTAACCAAATAGTGAATATAAAATTAATAAGAAATAAGAATCAGGCGATGGAAAGTGAGCGGTCCGCGCTCCCATTAGCGGGACCAGCTGATAAAAAAATATCATCCGATGAGCAGGCCACCCAGCAACAGTGGCTACCGATGGTACGGGAAAACGGAGAAAGAAGTTGAAACCATCTCCCAATTTGGTAAAGCGTCCCTCGACATCATCTTCAGCTGAACAGCTGCCAGGTGGAGTGAGGGAAGGGGCGCCGAGTACAGCAACAGCAGCAGAAAAGAAGCGACAAGGGTCGGATGACTCGATCGAGTACCCGTGTATCTCCGACGGTGGGGATGGCCACTACATTGGAGATACCAATAATAGCTTCGCCCATCTGGCGGAATCCGAATCAGATGACGAAGATGAAGAAGTCGAAAGTCTGACTACAAGCATCAGACTGCTGGAACAGAGGGTGCGTGCCATAAAGGCCAAACAAATGGCCAGAAGAGAGGGACCGGCAGCAAAAGCTCCATCGAGCGCGCTTCGCAACAACAACGGCAGCAGTCATCAGAAGGCCAACTCCAGCAACCAAAGCAGCCGCAACTAGAACAGCAGAAGCAGCAGCGACAAAAACAACAGCTGCAGAAGCAGCAGCAACAACAACAGTAGCAAATAAGTAAGCAGCAACAACAGTAGCAGAAACAACAACAAAAATAACCGCAGCAGGAGCAGCAGCAACAGAAGACGATTACAAAGACGAGGATGCCGCCAATCAACACCTTCAAGATTGAGCTTAAGGATACCATTGAACTATGTAAGTCGGTCATAGGTAATAATTTCTATGTTAAGCGTTTAAACGAATATAGGCATGCTATCCACTGCAATACAGTAGAGCAATATAAATAAATGAAAGAGTTATTGAGGGACACGACGACGGAGTTCTTTTTCTTCACCCCGAATGGGGGAAAGCTGCAAACCATGCTGTTGAGGGGAATAGCCTCAACGTGTTAAGTGTGGAAAGAACCACAAAGCAGAAGAATGCAATCTGGGTAAGGATGGAGTGGTAAATAAGAGCCAGCTCTTGCGTGCTTTATGCAGGAACTCGGGACACACCGTAAACGAACGGGGTTGTCCTAAGTTAAAGTATATTAAGAAAGTAAATCTAGGTTATCAGCAGAAGATCGAAGTGATACGTCTACCTGCTGCAATTCAAACACAATCCGTGATTCCCCAAGTGACCTACGCCCAAATGGTGGCAGGCCGGGGAAATGAGGAACAGAAAATACCAAAGGTTGCTTCTCAGGGCCCAGCGCCAAGAGCACCTGAGGCTCAAACTGACTTGCTGGCCATCTAAACGCCAAACATAAAGATTGGGGAAATAACACACCTAATTCTAGTGGGAACCACTATTCAATTGGTGGGGTCGGCACAGTGTCGAGAATAAACTCGATTTGAAAGCTACGGATAGACCATCGTTTTCAAGAAGCGGCTAATATCTAGAACTTATGCTGTTCGATGAACGGTTACAACTGACCCACATGGACCACCACGGACCGGCAAACTTTAAACTGCCTGCACACATTTGTGTATGACAGTGACCATTGTGGACTCAGTGCCGTAATAACGATTATCAACGAAATTGCGGAGTTGGAGGAATTTGTCCAAAAGTACTCCTACAATTATAGTCGGAGGCGTTGGACTCGCTTCTCCAGAACTTTGACAAGAGCACTCTCCTCGAACTCGCTCTACCCACCGTCCAATAGGAATCTGTCAAACGAGGAGACTAAATGACACCTAAAGCAAATGGACGAGACCATTAAATGAACTATGGACAGTACGATACTTCGGTATCAACATACTGACAATGCAGACATATTCCGCAATGCAACAATTGCACACTACACCAACACAAAAGTAGACTACTGTCGAGACTAAAAACCTTGTACAGACAATCTGCTGACAGACAAAACTTGAAGTTTAGGAAGCTGACATCGTCGATTAAAAACCTCCAGAAATTAATAAGGGAAAACAACAGACTATCTGTAAATTTGCATTGGAACAACAAAATTCGGGCTGTAAAAGCCAACAATCCGAGTATGCTCCCGCAAATAAATAAAATATTTCGGAGGAACAATCAAAACGTGTCTTAAGATCCCCCGAACGCCGAACAATGAACGAATACTGATAACAGCAGATATAGATCCAGATAACACAGTAGAGGATGACAATTTCTTTGTGATCGAAGATCCGCAGGAGAAGGGAGAGGCTATATAAGCGACTTTCCAGGAAGTGTTCAAGGTGAATGATACCATTTGCCCGAACCACGACCTGGAAAATCGCGTACATAATTTTGTAGACTCAGCATAATCACAACCCAAATTCGTTGTCAACTGGGGTTGTTCAATCTCGCAGTGCGAATGCTATCGCATATTGTTTGTTCGTATTATTTACAGTTTTCTTTCTTTTATTCATTAAGCAATTTCTGTGTAATTTTGTATAATAAACATTTTTTGCGTTAAGTACTGTACGTAAATTTAATATAAATAGAAAAATTTCAATAAAGTGATCGAGTCGCTCGAGTTACTCAAGATTTTCATTCTTTGTCTGTTTGAAGAGCTGTTCAGCGAATATAAAGCATAATTGATACACGAATCGACTTGTGCATCTTGAACTAGTCTAAGTTTATACACCTACGACTAAATTCCTCGAAATAAGACTGGATAAAAGCATCCAGCTTCAACATTTGGCGACCGTGACAGGACAGAAGGTCCAAAATTCAATTAGAGAAGCTATAACATAGTTCAGCGGTTTTCTTTTTGCGATTGAGGCGTATACTGGGCCAGAACACAGTACGACGAATCTCTTGGAATACACTGGGCCAAACTATTCTTCAGCGGATTGCAACTAGTACGGGATCAACAGAAACAAGAACAAGGAAAAGCTTAACAGACCTTAAGCATGGATCTTAATGTCTACACCCAACAACAGGAAGAACTTGGAGGGCCAATCCTCAAGCTATGGAGAGACCAGAAGAAAGATGGCGAAGAAAGGAAGCATAAAACTAGTGGCTCCCAGCAAGAATTTCAACAACGTCTAATTCAACTGGAGAAGATTTGGAAAGAGTTCGATCAAACTGGCAGTTACCATAAGGGAAACCTGTGAAATGGATTTGAATCACCCATACTTCCAGAAGGACTACTATGCAGAAATCCGGAAGGTGGTGGAAGGCCTCCGGATAGGCATTGATAAGAGTCTTCACCTACTGCCTCAAGGAGGAGGCGGGGAGGATGGAGCCAGTCCACAGACTAGGCCCAAAGAAGTCGACATTTTTGGAAACGCATTCCTCCCTCCAAAGAAAGGCGAAGGGAGGCCAACTAGGGCATTAATGGAAGAAGCGGCACACCCAAATTGGTTATGGATACAGTGAAAAAAATTCCTGCTCAAGAACGCAATGGGCACGGGCAGATCAGAATAATTCTACCGTATCCAAGTTCGCAATGTGGAACAAAATTGGGAGAAATTGGCGAATCGAAGCTTGGAAGACGAATTAACACAGGAAGACGTCAAGGAGTACTTCGATATGCAGGAACGGGTTGCAGCAGCATTGCTAGAAGCTGTGTTTTTTTTTAACCTAGCTGGCCAGTCGTTCATTTAAACGGTTCGCACGCAGTCAAAGCCAGTTGATTTGATGTATATGTGGACGTTGGTGCCACTGTGAAATTATTCGGTTCCGTAGGGATATGTTCGTAAAGCTATGTGCAAAGCGTGAAATGCTCCGGAAAGCTGCAAACCATGCTGTTGAGGGGAATAGCCTCAACGTGTTAAGTGTGGAAAGAACCACAAAGCAGAAGAATGCAATCTGGGTAAGGATGGAGTGGTAAATAAGAGCCAGCTCTTGCGTGCTTTATGCAGGAACTCGGGACACACCGTAAACGAACGGGGTTGTCCTAAGTTAAAGTATATTAAGAAAGTAAATCTAGTTTATCAGCAGAAGATCGAAGTGATACGTCTACCTGCTGCAATTCAAACACAATCCGTGATTCCCCAAGTGACCTACACCCAAATGGTGGCAGGCCGGGGAAATGAGGAACAGAAAATACCAAAGGTTGCTTCTCAGGGCCCAGCGCCAAGAGCACCTGAGGCTCAAACTGACTTGCTGGCCATCTAAACGCCAAACATAAAGATTGGGGAAATAACACACCTAATTCTAGTGGGAACCACTATTCAATTGGTGGGGTCGGCACAGTGTCGAGAATAAACTCGATTTGAAAGCTACGGATAGACCATCGTTTTCAAGAAGCGGCTAATATCTAGAACTTATGCTGTTCGATGAACGGTTACAACTGACCCACATGGACCACCACGGACCGGCAAACTTTAAACTGCCTGCACACATTTGTGTATGACAGTGACCATTGTGGACTCAGTGCCGTAATAACGATTATCAACGAAATTGCGGAGTTGGAGGAATTTGTCCAAAAGTACTCCTACAATTATAGTCGGAGGCGTTGGACTCGCTTCTCCAGAACTTTGACAAGAGCACTCTCCTCGAACTCGCTCTACCCACCGTCCAATAGGAATCTGTCAAACGAGGAGACTAAATGACACCTAAAGCAAATGGACGAGACCATTAAATGAACTATGGACAGTACGATACTTCGGTATCAACATACTGACAATGCAGACATATTCCGCAATGCAACAATTGCACACTACACCAACACAAAAGTAGACTACTGTCGAGACTAAAAACCTTGTACAGACAATCTGCTGACAGACAAAACTTGAAGTTTAGGAAGCTGACATCGTCGATTAAAAACCTCCAGAAATTAATAAGGGAAAACAACAGACTATCTGTAAATTTGCATTGGAACAACAAAATTCGGGCTGTAAAAGCCAACAATCCGAGTATGCTCCCGCAAATAAATAAAATATTTCGGAGGAACAATCAAAACGTGTCTTAAGATCCCCCGAACGCCGAACAATGAACGAATACTGATAACAGCAGATATAGATCCAGATAACACAGTAGAGGATGACAATTTCTTTGTGATCGAAGATCCGCAGGAGAAGGGAGAGGCTATATAAGCGACTTTCCAGGAAGTGTTCAAGGTGAATGATACCATTTGCCCGAACCACGACCTGGAAAATCGCGTACATAATTTTGTAGACTCAGCATAATCACAACCCAAATTCGTTGTCAACTGGGGTTGTTCAATCTCGCAGTGCGAATGCTATCGCATATTGTTTGTTCGTATTATTTACAGTTTTCTTTCTTTTATTCATTAAGCAATTTCTGTGTAATTTTGTATAATAAACATTTTTTGCGTTAAGTACTGTACGTAAATTTAATATAAATAGAAAAATTTCAATAAAGTGATCGAGTCGCTCGAGTTACTCAAGATTTTCATTCTTTGTCTGTTTGAAGAGCTGTTCAGCGAATATAAAGCATAATTGATACACGAATCGACTTGTGCATCTTGAACTAGTCTAAGTTTATACACCTACGACTAAATTCCTCGAAATAAGACTGGATAAAAGCATCCAGCTTCAACATTTGGCGACCGTGACAGGACAGAAGGTCCAAAATTCAATTAGAGAAGCTATAACATAGTTCAGCGGTTTTCTTTTTGCGATTGAGGCGTATACTGGGCCAGAACACAGTACGACGAATCTCTTGGAATACACTGGGCCAAACTATTCTTCAGCGGATTGCAACTAGTACGGGATCAACAGAAACAAGAACAAGGAAAAGCTTAACAGACCTTAAGCATGGATCTTAATGTCTACACCCAACAACAGGAAGAACTTGGAGGGCCAATCCTCAAGCTATGGAGAGACCAGAAGAAAGATGGCGAAGAAAGGAAGCATAAAACTAGTGGCTCCCAGCAAGAATTTCAACAACGTCTAATTCAACTGGAGAAGATTTGGAAAGAGTTCGATCAAACTGGCAGTTACCATAAGGGAAACCTGTGAAATGGATTTGAATCACCCATACTTCCAGAAGGACTACTATGCAGAAATCCGGAAGGTGGTGGAAGGCCTCCGGATAGGCATTGATAAGAGTCTTCACCTACTGCCTCAAGGAGGAGGCGGGGAGGATGGAGCCAGTCCACAGACTAGGCCCAAAGAAGTCGACATTTTTGGAAACGCATTCCTCCCTCCAAAGAAAGGCGAAGGGAGGCCAACTAGGGCATTAATGGAAGAAGCGGCACACCCAAATTGGTTATGGATACAGTGAAAAAAATTCCTGCTCAAGAACGCAATGGGCACGGGCAGATCAGAATAATTCTACCGTATCCAAGTTCGCAATGTGGAACAAAATTGGGAGAAATTGGCGAATCGAAGCTTGGAAGACGAATTAACACAGGAAGACGTCAAGGAGTACTTCGATATGCAGGAACGGGTTGCAGCAGCATTGCTAGAAGCTGTGTTTTTTTTTAACCTAGCTGGCCAGTCGTTCATTTAAACGGTTCGCACGCAGTCAAAGCCAGTTGATTTGATGTATATGTGGACGTTGGTGCCACTGTGAAATTATTCGGTTCCGTAGGGATATGTTCGTAAAGCTATGTGCAAAGCGTGAAATGCTCCTGATTTTCCGAAAAATAAATTTGATTTAATATCGTATTAATTTAATAAATGCTGTGAATTCTTTTATTGTTTTATTTTAGTTAAATCACTTTGCATATTAAGCATGCAAAATATGAGGTTCAACACATCTTCAGAAAAACTGTATTGTAATATCCACTCCGAAAAGATTTAATTAACTCCGGCGCATATATTTCCTTTTCATGGAAGTGAACCTCGAATTACCCTAATTGTTTGATGGCATCAAGTAATTAGTAATAAGTAATTAAAGCGTATAAAAAATGCCCTGATATATTTTTTTTAAAATTTGGGCACTAAAAAATGCAAATGCAAAAATTGATTATTCGAGTTCTACATGTAAAATGTGTGGTATATTAGCAATACCATCCCTTTCAGACAACTGGGGAACTTGTTTGGAGTACCAAAGTCTTTCGCATGGAGTTCGTCGTGTTTGCAACTGGCTCATGGAGAACAGAAGACAGTATGTTAAATGGCCTCAAGGGGATGCTGTGGCATACAACTTCAGTAAATTTGAGGTAAAAAATAAAATTCCCGGAGTTCTCGGTGTAATCGATAGGCACGCACATCGCGATTACAGCTCCAAAATTGAATAAAGAGTGCTACTACAACCGAAAGCACAACTTCACAATAATTCTGCAAGCAGTCGTTGATGCAGACAAAAAATGCATCGACATTTTTTGTGGTAAACCTGAATCCTTGCATTACATCAGAGTGCTTCGAAGATCAGCCATATACAGAATAACGGACTCACATTATATGCAGCTGTTTCCTTCAAATACTTTGATCCTGGGTGACTCAGTGTATCCTGCTACTAACTGGTTAGTGCCACCATTTAAAGATAATGGAAGACTTACGGAGCAACAACGGTCTTTTAACTATCTGCATTCTGGAATGCGAATTGTAGTGGAGAATTCTTTTGGGTTGCTGAAAGGAAGATTCAGAAGATTGTTAAAGTTTACTGAACAAAAGGACTTGCGTTCGGTGACAAAAATTGTTTTAAGTGCATGTATTATGCACAAAATTCCTAGCCAGTCACATTTGACTGCGGAGAAAATCAAGAGTTGTAGGCAGTCGGTTGTTGTATCTGTTTTACGTGTGAAATTCGACTTTCTTTCTTTCTTTAGCTTTCAAAAAAAAACGCAGCAAAAGATTTACGAACACGTGGACAGTTTAACTCAGATGTTACGAACCCAACCATCAACGAAGAAGATGCCGAAGGTAGAGTTGCCAAAGTTCGATGGCAATTACCTCAAATGGGAGCAGTTTCCGAATCTGTACACGAAAATGATCTATAATCAGCAAATGTCTGACGGACAAAAAATGTGGTTCCTAAAGTCGAGCCTTACTGGAGATGCCGAAAGGTTGGTACGACATCTGTCCGTGTCGGGTGCCAACTACGCTGCATCCTGAAAATTAATAACCGAGCATTACGATAACCCCCGGCTATTCGTTTCTTCATGGCTATACAAATTATTGTCCCATCCGAATGCACAAGCCGGAAATGTTAGATCTATACGCAGTTTACATGATACCATACAAGAATGTTTACTTGGATTGCAGGGTTTGAAGGTAGATACAACTAGCTGGGATCCAATCCTGCTTCATCTTTTTCTTATCATAAATACTCGTACATTTTATGAGCAGTCGCTGGATCATCCCACATTTAAGAAGTTTCTTGAGTTTCTAGAGAATCGTTTCCCTGGAGGCGTTAGGGACTAAGGACAAATTGGAGGATAGCAGATCAAACAAACCAGGTTTTAAGACGTTATCGGTAGTGGCATCTCATGAGATTGTTTGTTCATCATGCAAGGGCAACCATCCACTATACAAGTGCCTTAATTTTTTAGAGTTAACACCATCAAAAAGATTGAGCCTGATCAAACAAGGGAATCTGTGCGTCAATTGCTTAAGATCCGGGCACTTTGCGACCAATTGCAGTTCAGGAAACTGTTCAAAATGCCAGAAAAGATATAATACGTAGCTGCATCTAGAAGACGATACCAATCGCACATCGAAAAATATACAAGAGTAGAGTATATAAGAGTATCTACAGCCGTTCACCTAATAGCAACATCGACCGATACCAACACAGTGGGCAGCGCGTTATTCAATTTTTTTCAATTCAATTTATTTATTTATTATAGAGGTATACATTAAGACATAGTCTCTAATAGTACAACGAGCAAAGTATACAAGATGAATTTATACAAATTTTAAAGTTAATAATAATATTGTAATATGCAAGCTACGGCTCGAGTAGATAAAACGATATTCTGTGAAATTTATTTCTTTATTTTCTAGTCTATAGAACAATTCAAGTTCACACTATACTATTCTTCGCAAATTCTTTTCTTACAAGGTCTCTTTCCTCTCAAATCACTTTATCTCCTTTCAATTACTTAATTCACAAATCCAAACTAATTACTTTTTTCTTGTTCACTCTCAACTCTCAATTTATCACCAAATTACAACTTCGCCCATTATCACTTTTCCAATCTCTTCGCCACGGTTCTAAACCAACTGTGTCTTTTTGATCGCCATCTGTCCTTATATAGCAGAAGTTTCTGATAGCCAGAAACTTCTAGCAAATTCTTCGACCACTGGAACAAGAGAAATAAATTTGCTGCATAGTCATAGGAGCGTAGTTATTATTATGCTACACTGCCCCCTCTTAGACGTGTTCGTCCCGAACAAGTGCATCCTCATTTCGGCCATTGTATCGACTCAGTCGGTCCACATGAACCACTTTCATTTTGGCCCTTGGTCCTCGCTGGATGCGGTAGACAACATCGTTGATGCGGGTTACTATTCTGTAGGGGCCTTCCCAGTTCCGCTGTAATTTAGGTGATTTCCCCTTTTGGCGATGGGGATTATACAGCCACACCAGATCTCCTTCCTGGAATCCTGACGTTGTTGCCTTGGCATCATACCTGGTCTTCATGCGGTCGTTCGTCATCTTAATCTGGCTTCTGGTCCTTTGGTGTATGTCCCTAAGCCTTTCCCTAAGGTCCGCCACGTACTCTTCTTCATTTCTGGGCTCATTGGTAGGAGATCCAAATTTCACCTCACTGGGTAAACGAGCTATTCCACCAAATAAGATTTCGAACGGCGTATGTCGAATAGTGCTATGCACGGCACTTCTATAGGCCATCAAAAACAAGGGAATCTGCCGGTCCCAATCCCGTTGGTAGTCACCTACGACCTTCGAGAGATGTTCGTCCAAAGTCCTATTGAAACGCTCCACCATACCGTCCGACTGTGGATGAAGCGGGGTTGTCCTTGTCTTTTTGATTCCGAGTAGTTGACACATCTCTTGGAAGATTCTTGACTCGAAGTTCCGCCCTTGGTCAGAATGCAATTCCAAGGGCACACCGAATCTGCTAACCCAATTGTAGACGATCTGCTCCGCCACGGTTCTGGCTTCCTGGTTAGGGATCGGAAACGCTTCCGGCCACTTACTGAAGTAGACCATCACTACGAGTATATACCGATTACCATTGTCGGTTTCCGGAAAGGGCCCTGCGATGTCAATGGCGATTCGTTCGAAAGGTGCTCCCACGTTGTATTGGTGCATCTTACCTCGAGTTTTGATTCTCGGACCCTTGCTAGCTGCACACACGTCGCATTTTCTGCACCAGTCTTCGATATCTTCCTTCGCTTTTAACCAATAAAAACGTTCTCGTACCTTTTCTAGCGTCTTATTCACTCCCAAGTGGCCTCCGGTCGCCCCGCCATGCATTTCCTGTAACACCTCCTTGACCCTCGTCCGCGGTACGACAAGCTGCATTACAAACGACTTTCCGTCGGAGGATTCCCATTTTCTTCTCAGAACACCTTCTTGGACATGGAGGGAGTCCCACTGCGCAAAATATGCCTTTAAGGTCGGGCTTCTGTGAGAGATGTCCTGATGATCCGGTTTCTCCATGTTCTCCTTCCAGGCCAGAATCGGCTCGATATCCGGGTCTTCCTTCTGAGCGTTCCGGATCTCATCTACACTCCAGCCGGCGATAGGTTCGGCTCTCATTCTTTGGATGGAAACCAGCTCCCGTTCTTCCTGACGCGCACAATGTTTACAATCCGTTCTGCATGGTCTCCGGGACAGTGCATCCGCATTAGAGTGGAGTTTTCCTTTACGATGCTGTATTTCGTAGTCGTAGATTTGCAGCCTTTCGATCCATCTTGCGACCTGACCCTCAGGACTCTTGAACTGTAATAGCCATTTTAAGGCTGCATGGTCTGTGCGAAGAACGAACTTTCTCCCATAGAGGTATTTGTGAAAATGCTTCGTAGCCAAGATCAAAGCTAGAAGTTCTCTCCTTGTCACGCAGTAGTTCCTTTCTGGCTTAGAGAGCACCTTGCTGAAGTACGCAACCACCTTCTCTTGGCCGTCATGCACCTGGGAGAGTACGGCTCCCACCCCGACATTACTAGCATCTGCATCCACAATGAACGTTTCCCCGGGAGTGGGGTAAGCCAGTATCGGGGCATCGCATAGCCGTTGTTTAAGTGCCTTGAAGCTCTTCTCGCACTCAATTGACCATTTGAATTGTTTTCCCTTTTCCGTCAACTGGTGCAGGTTCTTTGCGATCCCGGCAAAATCCTTCACGAACCGTCTGTAGTAGGTGGCTAGGCCCAGGAAACTCCTTAGTTGGTGTTTGTCTTTGGGGACTGGCCAGTTTTTCACCGCTTCGACCTTCTCCGGATCGGTTCTCACTCCTTTCGTTGAAATTATGTGTCCCAGGTACTTGACTTCCGCTCTAAACAGGGCGCACTTCTTGGGGTTGAGCTTCAGGTGGGCACTTCGAAGCCTTTGAAACACATCCCTTAGATTGTCTCGGTGTTGCGCAAACGTTTTTCCTACGACGATGACATCATTCAAGTTTACCAAACAGGTTTTCCATGTTAACCCTTGCAGGACACATTCCATCAATCGCTCGAAAGTCGCCGGAGCATTGCACAGCCCGAATGGCATTACCGTGAATTGCCATAGCCCATCTCCTGCGGTGAAGGCGGTTTTCTCCCGGTCTTCTGGATGGATCTGTACCTGCCAGTAGCCACTCTTCAAGTCGAGAGTGGAAAACCATCGGGCTCCTGATAGTGTGTCTAGCGTGTCGTCAATCCGTGGCAGAGGGTAGCTGTCTTTCTTGGTGACGTAATTGAGCTGCCGATAGTCCACGCAGAACCGCGTGCTGCCATCTTTCTTCTTAACCAGTACAACCGGTGATGCCCACGGACTTTTGGAACTTTCAATCAGACCTTCTTTCTCCATTGCCGACACCATCTCTGCAACTTCTGTCTGCTTTGCCAATGGAAGGCGCCTAGCAGGCTGACGAATTGGTCTAGTATCACCAGTGTCTATTCGATGTTGTACCAGGTGTGTTCGGCCGTATTCTCCGTCCTGTGAGGCAAATACATCAGCGTACTCATTTATAAGATTCTCTGCCATAGTTCGCTGCTCCTGATTCAGCTCACTGGACTGGAGAATCGTCTCTCTCGTTTCCGCTGTCCAAGGTGATGGGAGAGGTTTTGGAGGACCACGTTGAGATATTGTTGCGACGGCGGTAATCGGCGTGCATTTTCCAGTCACCTCCCCTCGCCTTAGTTTGACAGTGTGTGGTCTTGCGTTCAAAACCCTCATTGGAACCATGGTGTTCTTTGGTTCGACTAACGTCTTTCCCACGATGTAGTCTTGAGAATTCTTCTCCGGGTCTGGTTCTACTATGTAGAATCGGTGGCTCCCAAGATCACCTTCCAGCTTCGTCCAAATGATTGTCTCTGAAGACGGCGGCAAAACTTCGTCTTTGCTGATGACTGTCCTGAGAGTTACGGCATTCTCGTTTCCGTACACCATCGGAATCTCCACATTTCGATACCTCAGTACTTGCATCCCGATGTCCAAGATTACTTCATTTGCTTTCATGAAGTCTATTCCGATGATGCACTCGTCGCATATATCTGCCACCAGAAACGCATGGGAGAACGTCAGTCCTGCCAGAGTAATCGTAAGACGAACTTCTCCAAACACCTTCGCCATTTCCCCTGTTGCAGTCTTCAGGCAGTAGCTGTTCGCGTTGTGCAGCCAGGAGCTTTTGACGATATCTCTTCTTACAATGGAGGCAGTGGCACCTGTGTCGATGGTGGCTACGCACTTTTTCTTGTTGATTAGTGCCTCCACTGTCAGGCTCTTGTTACCCCGTTTGGTTTGCGAAACTTGAATGGTGGTCCTGGTGGTCCAGTAACCAACTTCTGCCCCGCGAAGTTGGTCCTTAATTTCCCGACTGCTGGTTTTGGGAAGTCTGACCGACAGGATGCTTCCTCTCTGCTTCTCCTACTTTCGCAATGTGGACAATTTCCTCGTCTAGGTGCACTTCTGCACTGCCGTTGTAGGTGTCCGGTTTGGTTGCAATTCCAGCAACGGATTTGACTTCCGCGAGCTTTGTCTTCATCCATGACGGCTGTTCTCTGGCATGAGCACTCCACGACGGACATTTCCCTGACACGGTGTATTCCCTGGTATGCTTGGTCCGCAGCCTTCATTGACAAAGCGAATGCCAATGCCTCGGGGAGTGTTCGCTTTTCAGCCATCCTTACAGCCATTTGCAGTTGTCTGTCCTCTATGGCCTGAATAAAAGCTTCCACCGCCATTTCGTTGATAAGCTCCTCACCGGCTTTAGGGTATGAAAGATGGGCCAGTCGCTCTAAATCCGCCAGCAACTGTTGGAGCGTTTCCCCCCTTTTCTGGACTCGACTACGCAGCTGAACCCTGTACACCTGCTGCATGTGTTCATCCCCAAACCGCATCTCGATAGCCTGAACCAGAGAGTCGTAGTTCTGCTGTTTATCTTCCGGGATGGTCTGCAAGAGCTCCGCAGCTGGACCCCTCAGTGCAAGTGTGAGTGCAATGGACTTCTCTTCATCGTCCCAGCTATTGGTCATTGCGGCCGCTTCGAATTGCCTTTTATAAATTGGCCATGATGTTTGACCATCGAAGATAGGAGGCTGCATCTCCTTTCTTCTCAGACCGTCAGTGGAATATTCCCGTGCTTTCTGTCTCTTCACGTTGCTGAGCTCCTTAGCAAGATTTTCGACTTGCTTTCCTACTATCTCGAATTGCGTATCCACTTTTTCAAACTGAGTCTCTATCTTCCCGAACTGAGTTTCATGTTTCTCAAAATTTTCATCGAATCTAGTTTCGACTTTTTCGAGTTGCGTCTCGACCTTCTCGATTTTCTCTTCGATCACTTCGAATTTGGATTCCAAGTTCCTCTTTTGCTCATCAAGTTTACTTTCCAGAGCATCTAGAGAATTCTTTTGTTCGTCCATTGCTTTCTTTTGTTCGTCCATCTTAAGTTCTAGAGAATTCTTTTGTTCGTCCATTGCTTTCTTTTGTTCGTCCAGCTTAAGTTCTAGAGAATTCCTCTGGTCGTCCATTGCTTTCTTTTGTTCGTCCATCTTAAGTTCTAGAGAGTTCTTTTGGTCGTCTATTGCTTTCTTTTGGTCATCGAGCTTAAGTTCCAGAGACTTCTTTTGGTCTTCCATTGTTTTCCTTTGTTCGTCCATGACTGACTTAAGTTGCAGGAGCAGACTTGTTATATCCGGGTCGGCTACTGTACTTGCTGGTTCCTCTCCCACGTCAAACTCTACGTCATGCGGATTTTCACCTTCCTGCGTTACTGCTTCTTCCCCCAGTTGTGTCGAGGTTCCGCTTACTGAGTTCTGCCTTTAGTTGAGTTATAGTTAGTTTTCCCAATTTGCGACCCATTTTGCGCAACTAATTAACTCAACACAGAAATGGTTTTTTTTTTTTTTTTTTAATTGTGCAATTTCACACCACGGAAATAGTTATTCACAGAATAAGTTTTATCCCGCTTCTGACACCAATGTAATATGCAAGCTACGGCTCGAGTAGATAAAACGATATTCTGTGAAATTTATTTCTTTATTTTCTAGTCTATAGAACAATTCAAGTTCACACTATACTATTCTTCGCAAATTCTTTTCTTACAAGGTCTCTTTCCTCTCAAATCACTTTATCTCCTTTCAATTACTTAATTCACAAATCCAAACTAATTACTTTTTTTCTTGTTCACTCTCAACTCTCAATTTATCACCAAATTACAACTTCGCCCATTATCACTTTTCCAATCTCTTCGCCACGGTTCTAAACCAACTGTGTCTTTTTGATCGCCATCTGTCCTTATATAGCAGAAGTTTCTGATAGCCAGAAACTTCTAGCAAATTCTTCGACCACTGGAATAAGAGAAATAATTCTTGCAGTTATAATTCCCTTTTATCCCTGATATTATTCGTCTCTTTCGTTGACATGAGCTGTGGAGACTTCGTCCCAGACACGAACCTCGAATGAAAGGACAGTTCGAACCAAAATTCTGCCAGAATGAAAAGTCACTTCGGAATTTGCTGCATAGTCATAGGAGCGTAGTTATTATTATGCTACAATATTATAATTCATAATAAGAAAGAAGAAGAAAAGAAGAAAGAAAGAAAGAAAAGAAGAAAGAAAGGAAGAAAAGAGAAACAATGAAATGACAGAACAGAGTTAGGGAAGAAAGGAAGTAAAAGAAAGTAGTTACATATTTCTATTTTGAATTTTAAGTAGTATCTTAACAGTGCAGTTTTAAAGTTTTTGTCGTTTGACACATTTTTAATATTTGACGGTAAGGAGTTCCATAACCGGATAGCATGAATGAAAAATAGTCGAGAAGAACTGAGATAATTGTAGTGATGTGTATTGATGTTGAAAGTTCTAAGTGAGCGCGAAAATTTAAGTTTGGAGTATAGGTATGGCGGTGATTGGGTTCTAATAATTTTGTGCATGAATATACAATTTCGCATGTTCATATGCTGCTGTAGTGTACAGCCTAGAAAATCTTTCGAATACAAAAAGATTCGATCATACCTACGTAGCTGATGAATATTTCTGACAGCATCATTAAAACTACTTGCAGCTTATGAAAAGAAAGCGAATCAAGGCTACTGTAAACCACTTTAGCGTATGCTATTATAGGCGTAATGAGTGTTTGCACAAGCCTTCGACGTGTCTCAAACGGAGTGAAACTAGCTGAAATCCACAATTTACGCAAGCATCCGCAAACACGACCGATTACGACGTTGATGTGATTGTAACAAGATAGGTTTCGATTTATGACAAAGCCGAGGCTTGTTGCAGTTTCTACTAGTTTCATTTTAGTGCCCGATAGCAAGATATCTGGCACAGAAGCTAGTTCGAGGTATCTGTTTGAGATAGATAGTCTTAGACATGGCCCATTGATTGATCGCGAGTAGATCCTCATTTAACTCTGAAACAAGCTCTCTCATCTTATAAAGCCGGCTGCGAGGAGTAAAGTTGAACATCATCAGCGTAAAAGTGGGTTGACACAGGATTGCAGATAGACGGTAAGTCATTAATGTACATGCAGAATAGAATAGGCCCCAAGATTGAGCCCTGAGGTACACCTTGCACAAGGGATTTAAATTCAGAGCATGTATCCCCTACAACTGCTCTCTGCGTCCTATCACTCAAAAAACTACCTATGAGCCTTGCAGCCCTATAACTAAAAGCAAAATAATGCCGTAGCTCCAACAGAGTATGGAGTGATTGACCTTGTCAAGGGCCCTTGAAAAATCCAGAAGGCAAAGTAAAGTTATCAATGCTAAACCAAGAGCGTGTCGTTGTTTTATTGGGAACTGTTATCGGATCTAACCAACACACCATCGATTGTCGAGCTCTATAGGATTCTGGATCCCAGATCAATTTCATGAGCCTCAGAGTGGTTCGAGTCCTAAACCTCAGGACTGAACCAGATTCCTTGGGCATTGAAGGCATTGGCCAGGGGAAGCATGCATCAAACCATAGAGTGAATGCGGAATTTCGATCAAACACGAATAACAACATTACTTCTCCTCAACCTTCTCAAACACTGAAAACCTCATCCTGGAAAATACTAATGAATATAAGGTTAGCAGACCCCGGATTTAGTCGTATAGAGAAGATAGACATGCTATTAGGTGCCGAATTCTATCATGAATCGCTCGCTGTAGGGCAAATTAGGCTTGCAAAGGAATTACCGATACTTCAAAACACAGTGCTCGGTTGGGTTATCTCTGGTAAGGTCAATCAGTATTCCCGCACCACGGCCACGTGTGAAATATGCACTGAAGACGAGCCACTAAATCAAATCATTGAAAAATTTTGGCGATTGGAGTATATCATAGAAGATCCTAGCAGCAGTACTATAGCAGAGCAAAAATGTGAAGTTCACTTCGAAAAAGCCTTTTAGCGGGACAAGAACAGTGGAAGGTTCATAGTTAGCTTGCCCTTCTCACGCCTGGCTCTAACAGCCTATCAGGCGCCGTCGCCAATGAAAAACAATTAATTCAAATTTTGCAATCAGCCAAATTTAACCTTCGAAAGTGGTGCGGCAATATACCCCAGCTGCTTAATCACATTCCAGCGAACGACCAAGCTATACAATCTGATGTTCAAGATAAGGAATCGCAAACATTAAAAACCTTGGGACTTTTGGAATCCACAAACTAATAAATTCCTAATCAATTCAGCATAGCAAGTAAACAAACGAATCGCGAAAAGAACAGCCTTACCGGAAATTGGGCATATTTTTGATCCATTAGAAATCGTGAATTCAATTACAATAACGGCGAAAATATTCATTCAGCAGTTATGCAAGCTGAAGTTTGATTGGAATGCTGCCTTACCAATGGAACTCCACACCATTTAGTGGCAATAACGGATATTAAAAATTCCCAGACATCTATTCCCAAAACATTATTCAAAGCAGAAGGTTATTCAGAGAGCGCGAGTGAAGAAGAACAAAATAAGGAAAATAATAAAAAATAAAAAGCATTAAAGTACTAAAAACGTTCTAACTGAACTTTAAATAAATAAAAAAAAAGAGAAATACAAAAATGACTAGTGCAAGTGCAGTGTCAAAAAACATGCCTCCCGTGGGGGCGGAAGATGAAGAGGCGATGCCTGCTCAAACGGTCATATCGCAAGAGATGTAGTTAGACGCTCTCATGTCTATTCAAAAGTACAAACAAGAGATCGAAGAGCTGAAAAAAATGTTAGCCGGGAGTGATAGCGATGGTTCTTTCACCACTACTGGCAAAAGAAGAGAGACCTGGAGTAAGGAAGCAAAAAATAAAAAACCAGAAAAAAAAGAGAGCAGCAACCAATATGCACTTCTCGATGACGACGACAACAGCAACGAACTAAGGGACACGCACCCGACCGAAAAGCAGCCAGGAACTTCAAATGATCTGGTTGAGAAAATGAAGAGGACGAACGAGGAAAAAATAGAAATGCAAATGATGTGACGATAACTACAGCTAGGACCAACAACAACAATACAGAGAAAGAAAAAAGTACCATGTCAACAACAGTGGCGCACAAAAGGAAACCTTCACCAATAACAATCTACAAAGAGGACAGCCGCAACATAAGCAAAATATTAGACGACAATATTGGAAGCGGTAATTTTGTGATTAAAAATTTAAGTAGCAATAAGCTTTAAAATTTAAAAACAAAAATGACTGCAGCAAAGTTAAAAAAATTTTGCAAGAAACTAAATCTGAATGCTTCATATATACACCTAAAGATGATAAGCTGCAGACATTTTTGTTGAAAGGCCTTAGTGAAAGCTTCAGCCCAGAAGAAGTTCTTGAAGAATTACAAGCATTAGAAGTCCCAAATCTTGAATTTGAAAAAAACATTCAGGTACGCTACGGCGCGTTCTAAGAGACTAAATAGAACCCTACCTATTATAATGGTACAGTTATCTCCTAATAGTAAAGTCCAAAATCTCCATATTGTCTCCTTTGAAAAAATTCGAAAAAGTGACATTCTTCAATGTCATAGGCCATGCTGTTTCGAACTGCAACATGATATTTAGGCGTGTTAAATGCGCGGAAACTCACGAACCTGGTATGTGTCAGGTGACAAAGGACGCAAAGAAAGAGCAGCTATTTTATGTCCTCTGCAAAAAGTCTGGTCATCCCGCTTCTTTCAGAGGATGTGAGGTCTACAAAAGACTTTTAGACGAGATGCAAGAGCGGAAAAAAGCGGCGAAAGAAAGATCAAGACAAAAAATAGTCAGTGTTGAGAACATTGTTAAGAAAGGTGTTTCGTATGCCAACATTGCTAGAAACACTCAAACCTCACATACTGTTTCGCGCTCTACAAATGAAAATTTGCAGTCAGGTAAACAACCTCGCAAGAGATGTTAAGGATCTGGCGGCAAAACTAGACGCCATTATCAATATTTTTAACAATGTCTAGAACACGTAAGGAACTCAAGATAGTGGCTCTGAATGCCAATTCCATAATTACTAATGCTAGGCGAGGCGACGTGCTGCGCTCTGCGACAGATCACAGACCCGACGTACTATTTTTAAGCGAAACAAAATTAAACGATCGACATTACTTGGAATTCAAGGACTACAATCTAATACTGACAGACAAAACTCGATTCGAAATAATCGAACACCGTGATATTAAAGACTTTAATTGCCTGGAGGGATAATGGTTGTCTGTATTTAATATCGGCGTATGGGGTGTCATCAACCGTCAGTCAATTTAACTTCGAATTGGAAAAATTGTCTGAAATATTAAGGCTGGATAGTTTAAATAACTATTTCGTCTTAGCGGGAGATTTGAACGCGAGACATTCTGCTTGGTTGAACTCAACTGCTAATGAAAGAGGCAGATTCTAGAAGCGTTTGGATATAAACTTAAATTATATACCCCAGTTACACCTAGTTTCCCTTCCAGAAATTCATATATTGATTTATACATCGCGGACGCGCAATTGCAAATTGAAACGGTCCGCGATAATAAAATCCCGCTATTGCCGTATGATAGCGACCACAACGCCATTGTAATGGTAACATCCTTTTCTGACGACACCATCCTTAGCCTCGCAACGGACCAAGAGATTCCTAAATACAATTTTAGGAAAACCGATTGGTGTAAGTTTGCGCGGTGCGCCGTCCGAAAATATAGAGATCACCAACCATCTTCTAAAGTTCCTAATGGAAAGAATCTCACGAACGAGGAGTGCGATCTTTATATTGGGAACCTCAATATGGTGGTATCGGAGGCAGTGGAGTCGTCAGTACCGAGGATAAAAAGCAGAAACAGCATGGAATGTTATCTAAACCGAGACATACGAACGCTACAAACTCACAAAAGCTTTCTGCTTACCCAGATAAATCGGATACGTCGTCAGTTTCAGGACGAATCGAACAATCTGGAGCTGATAAGATTAAAATCCCTTCTGAGAAATTTAAGGTCGCTCATAAGACAGCAGTTTCGGAATTCCGTTAATGATTATTGGAGGCAACGCGTCGAAAAAATTACGAAGTCTGATTCTAGGAATATATTTCCTCAAAGACATCAGATCTTCAAGCCTCGTTATCAAAATTCCGAAACTGAAACTACCACTGCATTCTGAGCCGCTCCTTTCTCAGGCAGGGATTAATAGCCAACACTGTCCTATCATTGATAACCACTTCGTTGTCAATGGTAGAACGGATAAGCTTAATCTTATTGGATCTCACTTCGAGGCAGTCCACGCAACAGACCATACAAGTTGCAAAGCTGACATAGTAGATGGGGAACTATCGAGCTTTCTTAGCCGCTATGGTGACTCAGACACTCAACTCCGCTTTTCTGGGGAAGTAAAAGCGAACGAACTGACAACAGAACAGACAAACAACTATTACACAACGCTCGACGATCTGACAGGCATATTCAGGTGACTGAATAATAAAAAGACTTGTGGATTGGATGACATCACAAACATCGTATTAAAACATATGCCTATCGAAATCATACGGCAATTTTTAATAACTTGCTGAATAACTGCTACTTTCCAAGTTGTTGGAAAATATCGAAGGTTTTTCCAATAATTAAGAAAAAAAAAGATCCTTCTGATCCTTCTAATTATAGGCCAATCAGTCTCCTGCCTAACATTGGGAAGGTTTTTGAGGTAGTTATTAGCAAGTCAATCTTGATCGCGTGCGAGACAAAGGAAATATTTCCGCGGAACCAATTTGGGTTCAAAAGAAACCACTCGTCAGTGCATGCTATTACAAAACTGATTTCAGATGTTAACTGGAATCTTAACGCCAAGATATGTACAGCTGCTTGCCTAGTGGATATCGAAAAAGCCTTCGACACGGTTTGGATCGACGGGTTAATCTACAAACTTATCAGATACGAATTCTCGCCTCACCTCATAAAGGTGATCTACTCGATGGTGCGAGAGAAGAAATTTGTTGTAACAGATAGACAATGCACGACAACTGGAGTATTTAATATCACTAATGGTCTGCCGCAGGGCACAGTTGCGGCACCAATACTCTTTAACATTTACGTTTCGGAAATGCTGAGGGATATGGATAATTCGCTGGTAATCGCTGACGATGTCATTCTGTATGCCTACGACACGAAAATGGAAGGAATCCAAAGTGAACTTCAATGTAAGTTCAACACGCTTGAGGCATTTTGCCGAGACTGGAAACTAAAAATAAATACGTCCAAATGTGAAACCATAATGTTCCGCATCCCATTGAGACGCGGTAACTCAGACTTGCGACGCAATTGGAAAAACTTCCAAATAAGAGGTTCTGATGGGCTTCGCATCGAATCAAAGACTGTTGTGAAGTATCTGGGTGTTCATTTGGATAAGTTCTTATATCATAATGATCACGTAAATGCACAGTTGAAGAAAGCAAGAGCGGCATTCATGTGACTTAAAAGTCTTTTCTACTCCAACTATCTAAGATCCGATGTTAAGATCGTCTGCTACCAGGCATTTGTGCGTCCGATTCTGACTTATGCGAGTCCAGTATGGTGGAACATAAGTCCATCGTATATGAAAAAACTTAGAGTTTTTGAAAGAAAATGTCTTCGAGCATGCATGCAGATGTACACATTCCGCCTTTCGACATTACGTCTCAAATAAAAGACTACTGGATGATTCCGGCGTAACCAGAATTGACAATGTCGTACTGGACCTTGTGAGGAATCATTTTGCGCGGTCAGCGAATGTCACTGAGAACGATCTAGTACCGGGCTTGTTTTATCCTAACCCAGGGTATTTTAGAAATTCATTAGAAAGTGGACATATACCATCCTCTATGTTCCTGGGCACTCAGCGGATGGATATGTTGATTTGAGATACTGGACTAGCGTACCCGAAAGGGATCATAATAATGATCAGAGACTTAATCGGGGAAAATATTGGTGGCTTGATTGGGTTTAAAGCTGACGCTTAGGTTAAGTTAGTTTAAGTTTTTATTATTGTAGGTAGTTTTAGTTAATTTAAAAAAAAAATATTGCCATATAAAGTTTTCAAACCACATTTTCTTTAAAATATATTAAAATTACAATCGAACGATTTCAGCCAAATGTAGTTATATATAACGAAAGTAGAATTATATTAAGTTACTTCTATTAATGAGAACCATGCTATTGGTCATTTACTCATCATTATAATTTATCAATTAAGTATTTCTCTTATTTTTACTTAAAAATGTAAATTTACTACTAAAGGGGAAATAAAATAAGACTAAAAAACGAAAAACCAATAGCAACATCTACCGATACCGACACAGTGGGCAGTGCGTTATCAATGCCAAACCAACAGCGTGTCGTTGTTTTATTGAGAACTGCAAGAGTAAAGATTATCGGATCTAACCAACACACCATCAATTTTCGGGCTCTATTGGATTCTGCATCCCAGATCAATTTCATGAGCCACAGAGTGGTTCGAGTCCTAAACCTCAGGACTGAACCAGATTCCTTGGTCATTGAAGGCATTGGCCAGAGGAAGCATGCATCAAACCAGAGAGTGAATGCGCAATTTCTATCAAACACGAATAACTATTCTTCGAGAGTGGAAGCATTTGTGCACAACGACATTACTTCTCCTCAACCTTTTCAAACCCTGGAAACCTCATCCTGGAAAATACCAATGAATATAAGGTTAGCAGACCCGGATTTAATCGGCCAGAGAAAATAGACATGCTGTTAGGTGCCGAATTCTATCATGAATTGCTCGCTATAGGGCAAATTAGGCTTGCAAAGATATTACCGATACTTCAAAACACAGTGCTCGGTTGGGTTATCTCTGGTAAGGTCAATCAGTATTCCCGAGCTACTAAATCAAATCATTGAAAAATTTTGGCGATTGGAGTATATCATAGAAGATCCTACCAGCAGTACTATAGCAGAGCAAAAATGTGAAGTCCTCATTGAGGAGGAAGAAATCTGTGGGAATCGACATAGTATCGAACATTGTGCTTCGACATCTCCGTCTAGAAGCGGTGGACATTTACACCACTCTGTTTAATAATGCGCTGAATAATGCATATAACCCATCCCCATAAAGGGTAAGGACACCTCCAATCCGGCAAATCTCCGGTCGATAAGTCTCCTTCCGAACATCAGCAAGGTATTCAAAAAAGTGATCAATAGAGCCCTGCTTAAGTGGACTGCGAACAATAATATAATTCCGGATAACCAATTCGGTTTTAAGGCGGGGCATTATACAACACATGCCGCGTCTAAACTGGTATCGGATATCTAATGGAACAAAAGCAAAAACCAATGCACGGGTGCCTGCCTGATTGACTTAGAGAAGGCCTTCGACACCGTAAGGTTAGAGGGACTCTTCTACAACCTGAACAAGCTGGGCATAAGCAAACCACTGCTGTAAACACTTTACAACATGCTCACCAGTAGTAGTTCATTGTCAAAAATGGCAATGTGACTTCTGCTGGAACATTTCAAATTAAAAATGGTCTGCAACAAGGTGTAGTGAATTCACCGATCCTTTCCAACATTTACACGAGTAATCTCATAGCATCACTTCACCATGCCACAGCATACGCAAACGACTTGATCGCGTACAGATCAGAACCAAAAATCGAGGTCATTGAACTTCTCTTGCAATGTGACTTTGATAAGATTCAGAGATATTGCGATGATAGGAAGTTGAAGATCAACTTCCAGAAATCGGAAACAATTCTTTTTAGGACGCCGTTGTCTGTGGCCTCTAGGGATACCAGAAAGAATTAGCGAAAGTTCTCAATCGTGCGACCGCAAGAACAGCCACTTGCGTGTCGAGGTGTAGTCAGATACCTGGGGCTCTGGTTAGACCAATATACATATTTTAACAAACATGTAAATGCTGCTCTGGCCAGAGCCAAAGGTGCTTTTGCCCTTACAAAAAGACTTTTTTATAGCAAGCAACTCAATGCAAGGGTAAAGGTAATCTGCTACCTTGCCCCTCATTCGGCCCATGCTCGTATATGGATGCCCCGTGTGGTTCAACGTGGGAGCAAGCTTGTTGGAAAAGATTCGGGTATTTGAGAGGGCTTGCCTTCATTTATACAGAAAACCAGAGTCCCAGTACCTAAAATTATATCCCAATGAGGTTCTGTACAACAGGGCTAACCTAATAAGAGTGGATAATTTCGTTATCAATCTGATGCGAAGGCACATTGCAAGAGCAATGAGCTCGACGAACAACCTGATCTCCGGGGCTTATTAGCGCAATTACGAGTATCACGAGAAAGTGCGCCTTAACGGCTTTGTTCCCCCAGAGGCGTTCCTCTATTTTGATGAAGAGGGTCTGATCCAGGACAGATTGGTATTGCCGCTAATTTTCCATGTTGCTCGTGCAGTTGTGGATAGGCGACTCAACTACGACAAAGACTTTGCACACAGAAGTGTGGTGCGTCTCCGGTTTAGTAGAGCGGTATCGAGTCGCGATATAGTAGACGTACGTTAGTACACTTCTGGTGTCACTTCCCCATAATCCGGGGTAGTCTGTTTGTTGTTTTTTATCCATGGTCGACTTACATAGTTTTGGTATTTTAGGTAGGTTGTAGATAAGTAAAAATAAAAAATTAAATTTTTTATCACAGCACTTAGAAAAAAAATTAAAAAAAAAAAAAAAAAAAACCACCTGATAAATAAAAACCCAAAAAAAATTAGAAAAATAAAAAAAAATTAGGAAAAAAAAAATAGAAAAATAAAAAATCAAAATAAAAAGTACGTATGGAATTACGTGAGATAGAGTAAGGTAGGATAAAGTAGTCTAATATTTATTTTAAGGTAGTTTTCTAAGTTTTACCATATATACATATGTATATATGTCATGTCAAAGGTTGACATTTGAGATAAGAGAGAGCGAAATTATTACATTGCGAATTTATTTAATTTTTTAATATAAATTCAAGTGTTTTATTTTAAAAGTTTGGTGATAGACAACATTTAAAAGTGTCTACTCCATGAAATATTAAAAATATTGGAAATTTCGGAGTGCAATAAGTGCAAATTAGCCATTAGAGGCGAGACCGGCGTAAGCTGTGCAGGGGTGTGCAAAAAGGTTTTTCATTGTACCATCAAATGCTCCGGATTGGACCAGTATTCCAGTAGCATCATTAAAGCTGACAACATGGTGAGATTCATTTGTGAGGAGTGTATACTCTACATCTAAAATGTTGATTTGGTGGTAAAAGAAATGCATGAGAGTGTAGCTAAGAATACACGGTATTTAAATCAAATGTCATTTGCAGAAATTGTCAAAAATAAAAATGACAGAAGCCAAGACAGGGTGATGCCAAAAATGACAACAGAGCTGCCACTTATTGTAAAACCAAAAGGGAAACAAAATTGCAATAAAACAAGGGAAGACCTAAATAAAAATGTAGACCCAGGGGATTTCAGAATCGCGAATATTGAAACAGCACATAATGGAATAATTATTATTGAGAGCGAAGATTCGAATGAAAGAAATAGAATTAAATGCGCGATTGAAAAAGATATGGGCAAGGATTGTGAAATTAAAGTACCAAATAAAACTAAACCAAGAATTATTATACCAAACATGAAGTTCAAAAATGATGAGAAAGAGTTCATTGAAAGATTGAAAAAGCAAAATAATGTTATTGCAAACAGTGAGTTAATATTAGTGAAATATTTTGAGAATAAGAAGAACAACGTGATAAACTATAATGCAATAATTGAAATTGACGCTGAATCTTTTCCAAAAGTAATGGAAACAGGAAAACTCAGCATCGGGTGGGAGCGAAGTAAGATATTCAAAGGAGTGGAAATCATGATAGAAGTGGTCATGTCATAGTAGCTGTGTACAAAGCGCCAAAGAGCTCTGAAAGAGAATTGTGTGATTTTCTAGAAGAAAACATTGAGAAGCTGACCGAAACACCAACAAACATATTGATTGCTGGAGATTTCAACATAGATTGGTGCAAGAATACACTTTATAAACGTGAGATCAAAAGGATACTGAACGATAACTGTTTATCTCAGAAAATGACAGAATATTCAAGAATTACGGCAACTTCAAATAGCATAATTGATTATATAGTTCAAACATGCACAATCTTACAGTTTGTACCAATGTTAGTAATAAGATTTCAGATCATGGAAGTATTGATATATTCATAAACCAAATAAAAAACAAAAACGTTGAGCAGAGCATTCATTAGCAAGAAAAATATCAAAATGGATAATAAAACAAATAGATCGTACACTAACGAACTGAAAGCTCTGAAAGCTAAGAAAATTGAAAAATATGAATTAGCTAAACACTACAACAGCAACGAGAATTGGAATGAATACAAAAGAATAAGGAACCAATATAAAGTTAACATTCGAAACGCAAAAAATCGTTACATAAGGAACCGAAAAAGGCGTGCAAATGGACAGAAAGAGATGTGTAGTATAATCAAAAAAATGGTTTTTGGACAGCAACAAAATGAAATAAAACATGTATGCTTCGAAGATAAAGAGTATAGAGATGAGTCCGAAATTGCAAACAAATTTAACGACTATTTTGTAAGTAGTGTAAAACAAATTGTTAAATCAATTAAAGATGTTGAATACATGAATAATATAAATGAAACAGAGAGCAAATCTAAATTCCGAGAATTAACGCTACACGAACTTGAAAAAGTTTGTAAAAAACTAAAAAACAAAGTGGATTTCGAAAAAATAAGCCCACAAGTAATAACTGATAATTGGGATATTTTAGGACAGACAGTGCTCATGATAGTAAATAAATCACTCTCAACGGGGGAGTTCCCAAACTCATGGAAGGATTCAATGGTTACACCGGTGGAAAAAGTTGTAAATACAAACAAAAGTGAAGAATTTCGACCCATTAATACGCTAAGAACGATTGAGAAAATTAATGAGATGGTGGTAAAACAACAGATGGTGGAATATCTTGAAAGCAACAATATTTTATCGATGTATCAATCTAGGTACAGAAAAAACTATTCCTGTGAAGCAGCGGTTAACCACTTAGTAAACGAATGGAAAGGCGGCGGAAAGAAAAAGAAAATAAACAAACGTGCTTTTAAAACAATTGATAAGGAAATACTTTTGAGAAAATTATATAAGTACGGAATACAAGGTAAAGAGCTTGAATGGTTTAGATCATTTTTAACAAATAGAGTACAACGGACAAAAATTAACAGAAGCGTGTCCGATTTCATTGAGGTTGAACAAGGAGTGCCACAAGGTTCAATTTTAGGTGCACTTTTATTTATCCTCTACATCAACGACATGCCTACAATAATAACATTTTGTAAGATTCTTTTATACGCCGATGATACGGTGATTTATGCTGAGGGGAAAGACGCTGATGAATGCAGAAACAAAATTAAGTACGATATAGATCGATTAATCGTATGGTTAAAAATGAACAAATTAAAACTGAACGAGCAAAAAACTAAATTAATGGAAATAAATCTACAGAGCGAAACAAACATCGAGATAAATGGTAAACACATTGAAAATGTAAACAGTATCAAATATTTGGGAATGATTATTGACAAGGAGTTAAATATGCATGAACATGTGGACTACATATGCAAGAAAATTGGTAAAAAAAATTGGATTCTTCAAAAGGATCAGAAAACAGATGGATGACATGACAGCTATATCGGTTTATAACACCATAGTGAAACCTCACTTTGAATTTTGTGCTACAATACTTTTTTCATGCTGCAACCAAGGTCAAATAAAAAGACTTCAAAAGCTGCAAAACAAGGCTATGAGGAGTATCCTGAGATGTAACAGATTTACCCCAATAACTTCTATGCTGGACGCGCTAAGGTGGCTGAACGTCAAGCAAAGGCTGGAGTACAACACATTATTGGCTGTTTTTAGAATCAAATATGGTTATGCACCTAGGTATTTAACGAGCGAAGTCAGACGAGTGGGAGATGCGCAGCCGTACCAGTTACGAAATATAAATAATTTTAGACTACGCAATCAATCTTCAACATCTGCCCAAAATACAATTATTTATAAAGGTTTTAGTTTATTTAATACGCTACCAACTGATATAAAGAATGAGCAAAATTTTAGAATATATAAAAGTAAATGTATAGAGTTCGTAAAAAGAAGTACATAAGAGAGCAATAAGACTGAATTAAATAAATTTGTTAATATGTATGTATGTATGAATGTATGTATATAGTAAATATGGATTTGTAAAGTATTGAATTAATACTAATAAACTTAACTAAACTAAGCTATATAGACCAAGAGCCCGCAGCAATTTTTAGGTGCGAGAGGTAACCAAAAAATAACCAGATGAGTTGAAAGCATTATGTTAAAAACAAAAGTCTTGCAGGAAATGGTCGCGGCTTTAGCGAGTAATAGTGTGCTGAAAACTATTTTTTTTTTCCAAAATTGAGATAATTGATATAACCAGTGAATGCTAATTTCATTGCATAGTGTATTTTTATTTGATCGCAGAAATGTTGGTCCAAGACGTTTCGAGTGTGGCAACGCTGTTGCCCGATCGTTTTAAAATTTAAAAAAAAAATGTTTTCTTAATATATGACATAACCAAGTATTAATCGCTACTAATGGTAGAAAGCAATGCCTCATAAAAGATATGAAGGTCCAAGACCATTTGAACGTGGCATACACTCTGCCAGACTGTTTCGAAATTCCAAAAAAATCTATTTTCGAAATAATTGTTATAACCAAAATTGGAGTATACCATAACGTTGATAATACTCCCCCGATTACAAATTGGTGGGCCCAAGACCATTTCAAGGTGGATTACGCTCTTGCAGACTTTTTCGAAATTCTAAAAAAAATAATTTTCGAAATAATTGTTATAATCAAAATTGGAGTATAGCATAACGTTGATAATACTCCACTGATTACAAATTGGTGAGTCCAAGACCATTTCAAGGTGGATTACGCTCTCCCAGATCGTTTTAAAATTCTGACAAAAAATTGGTTTTCGAAATACAACCAATCTTTCTACGATCATTTTTCAAATAACGAGACCATATAACCAAACAAAATACACACCAAAATATAGGCTAACGACACCTAAATGAGTATCTGTAAGTCAAAGATGATTCGGAGGCGGCTTTCCCAACAACAGACCAGCCTAAAAGTTTTCAACCCAAAAACAAAAAAACATTGAAATTAATTGTTGCATATACATTTGTACATACATATATGTTTTTTAAAGTTAGAATGTGTGCTCAAATATTTATTCAAATATGCTTGTGTATACTATAATTATAGGCATGTTAGTATAAGTTATCACTTTCATCAGAAGAATCACAAGATTCACAAGTAAGCAGTTCTTCCTCACTTTCAACAAGGCCGTCGTCATTATTGTTATATGGTATCGTTATTTGAAAAATTATGGTATAAAGATTGGTTGTACGTATTTCGAAAACCAATTTTTTGTCAGAATTTTAAAACGATCTGAGAGAGCGTAATCCACCTTGAAATGGTATTGGACCCACCAATTTGTAATCAGTGGAGTATTATCAACGTTATGCTATACTCCAATTTTGATTATAACAATTATTTCGAAAATTATTTTTTTTAGAATTTCGAAAAAGTCTGCAAGAGCGTAATCCACCTTGAAATGGTCTTGGACCCACCAATTTGTAATCGGGGGAGTATTATCAACGTTATGGTATACTCCAATTTTGGTTATAACAATTGTTTATAGTAAAGTAATGAAATAAATAAAGAATTAAAGTAAGTTACGTCGAAAGACAAAGCTTTAAGTATTAGGTTTAGCGTCAGGGTGGCTAGATGATTCTTGACATCAGGATTTGAACCGCGAACCAACAGCGTGACAAGCGATGATGTTACTACCACTCGAGATGGAAAAATGTTTGGAGATACTTTATGCACGTGGAATATTCGGACCCTTAATAGTACACGTGCAGCTGAACAACTAGTGGTAGGCCTAGACTGCTGTAAAGTAAGGTGACCAGACGTACTCCTTACAGTATTCCTATTTGCAGCACTGTACTCCTTTCTATCTTTTTGTACTCCTTGTACTCATTTTTATCAATTTCGCACATTCAACAAAAATGAAACACAAAACATGTTTATACATACTTTCACCAGTAGCAACTCTATGCAATTTCAAAAAAAATAATTAAAAATTTCATTCAACTACTCATCAATCAACCAGAATGTGTGCGTGTCTGTTTTCCTGTCTATTTTGTTGCCTTTCGCCTTTCGTTCACGATAACTTTTGTGAAAATGCGTCGAGTTATTTAGCAGTAGAAAGGACACACACAATTGTGTAATATTGTTAATTCAAATATCAGATTTTTGATATCTATAGCTACATATGAGTACATAACCTAAGCAGTGATTTCCTAGAAAATTGTATAATTTTTCGAAAAAATATTTCATAATATGGAAGTCGTATTGTTCTCCATACTGATATCTTTACTTGCACCTATGAGGGCAAGTATTGATTTCCTGAAAGTTTTTGATCTCTAGATTTTGATCAAACTTGACATTACTATAATACAGATAGAGGAACTCAAACAGCGGCCAGCTGCAGCCTAAACGGGTGGACGGACTTACTTCATATCTGGGGTCTCTGGGTTCACAATTCGAGGAGAAATCAGAAATTTCATTCTAACCCCAAAACTAACAGTACTTTACTACTGGTCGGTTTAAAAAAAAAATTTTCAAAAAAATATTTCAACGAAAATCCAGAAGCAACATATGAGTTTAGGTGGGCATATGCTGTACCAGATTTTTGTCAAAAAATGTAATTTATTCAATGAACGGTTTCTGTATATTAAATTGTCTCATTCTCGGGATATGACTTGGGCGATTTTGTTCAATTTCGTTATGAGGTTATGGCATACCAAGTTTTCCAAAATTGTTAAAATATTTTTTTTTTTCGATATGTAAAGAATTTTTTTTAAAAACGGAAGTTTTTTTTGTAACGATTTTGTTTAAATTTCGAACTGATTGCAAATAACCAATACATACGTGCATGCATATACGCCATCAGTTAAGTATATGTCTACAATAATTCAAACCAAATTTGGGCAAAATCGTTTACACCGTTTTCGAAAAAAATACTTTTTTGCAACATCGGCATTTGTTTGTATATTTAAATTCTGGATTTATGTAGTTTAATAATTCAATCTAATACGTCATATTCATACACAATTCTATAGGTTATCAACATTCCAAAAATGTATGGAAAATATAAAGTTAATAACTATGTTTATACCCTTTCCTATAGGATATATCAATTTTAATACATACTTTACAACATAGAGAAATAATAACGGTAGACCCCCAAAAGTATAGGTGCGCAACTAAGTTCTCGCTGTTTTTTTTTATGAGAATGAAACTTTATTGTGAAAAACTAGTTACAAATGAATCATTCAAAGTATTGCTCATCACTAGCTACAAATTTCTCCAATCTTTCTGGTAGAGCTCAAATACCGTTACGGTAAAAGTGTTCATCTTTTGAGGCTATCCACGAATCAAGACATTTTTTGATGTCTTCATATAAGCGGAACTACTGATCAGCCAGACCATGTGCCATCGAACGGAACAAGTAATAATCGGATGGCGCAATATCTGGGGAATATGGCGGGTGGGGTAGGACTTCCCATTTGAGCGTTTCCAGGTAGGTTTTAACGGGTTTGGCAACGTAAGGCCGAGCGTTGTCATGCTGTACAATCACTTTTTCGTGCCTCTGCTCATATTGTGGCCGTTTTCCGCGCAGTGCTCGGCTCAATCGCATCAACTGAAGTCGATACCGTTCCCCAGTGATGGTTTCGTTGGGTTTCAATAGTTCATAATAAATGACACCGATCTGGTCCCACCAAATATACAGCATAATCTTCGCAGCGTGAATATTCGGCCGAGCCGACGACGTAGACGCATGACCGGGCAGTCCCCATAACTTTATTTTCTTTGGGTTGCTGTAATGAATCCATTTTTCATCACCCGTCACGATGCGATAAAGAAAACCCTTCCTTTTTTTGCCGCTGGAGCAGTTGTTCACAGGCGAAGAAACGACGCTCAACGTACCTTGGCTTCAAATCATAAGGAACTCAAGTTCCTTGTTTTTGAATCATTCCAAACGCATGCAATCCCTTGGAAATGGCTTGCCGGGTAACTCCTAATGCTGAAGCAAGTTGTTCTTGCGTTTGGCACGGATCCTCATCGAGCAATGCCTCTAATTCAGCATCTTAGAAGGGTTTTGGCCTTTCTTCACGCGGACGGTCGTCAACATCGAAATCACCGTCTTTGAAGCGACGGAACCAATCACGGCACGTTGTTTCATTTAGAGCAGCATCTCCGTAAACTTTTTGGAGGTCTCGATGCGCTTCAGCCGCCGTTTTCTTCGAATGAAATAAGAAAATCAACACTTCCCGCAAATGACGATTATTTGGCACAAAATCGGACATTTTCACACAACCAAAAGTATATGACGCCAAAACAAAATCACTAATGTGTCAAAACAGTTTGTTTACTATATGTCTAAGCTCAGTTCATGACGTTATGGATATGTCAAAATCGACCAGCACTTTCTGCTGGAGCCATCTATTCAGTTCTCTTCTGACTGTCGTGGGGTGCGTAACTCTTTTGACAGCTCTTTCTTATCAAAATAAGTTGTTCAACCTGTTTTGAAAAAATTGAAAGAAATTATAATTTTAAAACTCTCTGTGCGGATTGCAAGGGTTTGTTTCAATACAAATGCGTTAATCTCCTAAACCAAGATGCAGATTACATGAAAGCTAGTGGAACGCCATTTCGTTGTGATAAATGCTCAGTGCTTCGTCGCCGATCACTGCATATTGCGGAAACTGCTGAAAGCATTACCAAACGGGCACCACCGCCCGCTATTACTAATAGCATTGGCACTCATCATCAACTGACACCAACAACAACAGCAGCTGCTTCTATTTCACGTGACGAAGAATGTACACTGCAGATGATTTATTTGAAACTTGCTAGCCTAGAAGAAGTAAATAAAAAATTTCTTCAATCCATAAAGGCGCTTCAAGATGAGAATACTAAACATTCTTGAAAGCAAGCTCAATTGGCAGCAACAAAGCTCTCTGAAGAACTGTATTGAAATTGCTGGTTTGACTGACGTAGATGACTCAAACTCTCAGAGTGTCGCACTGAAAATCTTTCGTGATGCATTAGATGTAGAGGTTACCCCAGATGACATTGAGAAGTGCTACGTTAAGAAAGCTCGAAACATCAAAACAATAGTAAATGATCGCTCTCGCTCTTTGGAAAGCAAAACCATCATCTGTGTGAGGTTCTCGGACTTTGCTCTCAAACAACGGATAATGAATGAGAAACGGAAGAAGAAAAGCACCTTGAACACAAATGTTATTAATAACAGCGGCAAAGACAAGCGAAAGAGGTTAAAAAGAAAAAAGGTTACAAATATGTATGGTATAACGATAATAAGATACTTTTGAGAAAGGTGGAGGGTGGGAATATCATTGCATTAAGATCTTTTAATGATCTTGCTAAAATCTAGTGCATTTTGCGCTTATATTATTTTGTTATATATTTTGAATTTTAAATGAATTCCCTCTTTCAATTCTTGTGATGATGTATTTGTAACAAAGTCTTTTTGTATTGATAAACTTTTTCTTGTTCACCAAAATGTTAGAAGCTTGAGAGAAAATTTTGCGTCTCTCATATCTCATCCGGATAACTTTGTGTGTATCCCTGATTTTGTTTTTGTGTCAGAAATTTGGATTTATGAATTCGAAAAAATGATTATTGCTTGCCAGGTTTTAAATTTTTCTCAAACACTAATGAAAATTACGCGGCTGGTGGTGTAGGCTGTTTTGTTAAGGAAGATTATGAGTGTGTGGTTACTAATATTGATTTTCTGAGTGCCGATGTTATAAAATTGTTTTTTTAAAATTAATCATGTCATTCTTTGTGCCTATAGATTACATAGTTTTAGCTTCTCGATGTTTGTGGAGGATTTTTCTAATCTACTAGTTAATGAGAATAAATCTAAAAATCTAATTATTTTAGGTGATTTTAATGTAAACATTTTGGAAAGCTGTTCTTCTGTTTCTAATTACCTAGATTTGCTATCTTCACATGGTTTAAAATCATTTACCAATGAGCCTACAAGAATAGCATCGGGTACTTGCTTAGACCATATCTATGGGCGTTTTGATAATATATCGCTTAGTTCATGTGAAAAATGTGTCTTTGATTTTAGAATAACTGATCACTCTATGACGGGTTTATTAGTAGGCATAAACAAAAATAATAGTGAACATAAAATCGAAAATTAATTTCTCTAAACTAAATACTTATCTTTGTTTTGAGTCCTGGGAAGGAGTTTACGCAGCACAAAATGCTTCCGAATGCTATGATATTTTTATTGAAACGTTAAAAAAATATATTTTATTTAGTTATACTGTGAGGGCCAATAGATCGTTAAAAAGGCTTAAACCCTGGATTAGCTCTTGTTTAATACTTAAAATAAAGAACAAAAATAAGCTTAGGATTAAATGTTCTAAACATTGAACAGAAACTTAAAAAAAAAGGTATAAAACGTTGTGTTCTAAATTAAAGAAAGGAATTCCCTTGTGCAGAGACAGCTGTTACAGAAATCAATGTAATTTTTGTAAAGGAAACAGTAAACGGGATTGGCAGGTAGTAAATAGTATTTTGAACAAGTCAACTCTTTCTAATAGACCAACTTTGCTTCGTGTAAATGATAAGGTAGTATCTGATAAACGTGAAATTGCGGACAAATTTAATGGTTACTTTGCCACGATAGCAGAAACACTTCTACCACAATCTAATATTTCTATATGTAGTCACTGAAACTGCGATAACGTTGAACCTTTCTAGAGAAACAGTTTTTTCTATGAGCTTTGGAACTACTAAAAATGATTTGTAGCTTAAGAAACTCTAACTCTTGTGGATTTGATGTAGTATCCAACCGAATTTTAAAAAATATTGGTTTGTAATTGACATATTAGCCTTTATTTTCAATAAAAGCATACTCACAGGAAGTTTTCCTGATGGACTTAAATGTGCGAATGTAGTACCACTCTATAAAAATGGGAAATCAGATTGTGTCTCTAATTAGAGACCTATATCGCTTCTGCCTTCTGTTAGTAAGATATTTGAAAAAGTAATTAAAAATAGGGTTGTAAATTTTTTGATAAAAAATAATTTTTTTAACTCTGCTCAATTTGGTTTTCAAAAAGGCAAATCTACTGAAGATGCTCTTTTAGATGTTTGTTCTCAAATTTACTCAAATTTGGACAGGCAAAAAAATACATCAGCTTTATTTGTGGATATAACTATATAATATGGTTAACCATAACATTTTGCTGGTGAAACTTAGTAAAGCAGGTTTTCGGGTTTTTATGTTCGAGTGGTTCAAATCCTATCTAAATAATAGATCACAAAGAGTGAAAATAGAAGACACCAGAAGTGAATTAAAGTACATTAAAATGGGTGTGCCACAAGGCTCGGTGTTAGGACCAATACTTTTTTTAATTCTCTATTTAACCTCACCACTTAGGATGTGTGTATGGCTCAGATAGCCCTATAGATCTAATAGCACACATTAATTGGGACTTGGACTTACTAAGAATATGGTTTGCTAATCACAAATTAGTTATAAGTTCCAAAACTAAAATTATGTTTTTCAGTTTATCTGGGCAAAACTGTTTTGACGCGAATATCTTATTTCACGCACCGAAATGTCCTAAATTCAAACTAATTAACTGTGCCTGTAATTGCCCGATGACCTTCTGTACCGATCTAAACTGTTGTGATAATTGTTTCCTTATTGAGAAAGTCGATAAGTTCAAGTACTTGGGATTAATCATTGACTACTCTAAGATGTCCTTTTCTAACCATGCTGAGGATTTGCGAAAATACTTTCGCCTTACTTTAAGATATCTCTTTAATTTGAGAAGAGTATGTTCTACTAAACTACTGACCTCTATTCCACTCGAAATTGCAATATGGTATTAGCTGCTGGGGTGGAGCCTATTTGAATAAAATAAAACCCTTACTTACGTTGCAAAAATATACTCTGAGAAAAATCTGCTTTAAACATCGTCTTCATCCTAGTTTTCAACTGTTTCGTGATCTAAAAATTCTTCCGATTCCACATTTATATTGCTTTAAAGTGTTAAAGATATTTTTTTTAGAACTGGCAACCTTAATTTTAGAATCCTCGACAATTATAATCTTCGTGGAAATTCCCTGCATCTAGTCTCTAAACCTGTATTTCGGACTACCTCGTTTCGTAATTTTATACAGTGTTTACTCGCCGCTTATTTAATAAATTACCACAATACCTTAAAATAATAAATACTCCAAAATTGTTTTTGACACAATTAAAAAATTGGCTTTTTAGTTTTTCTTTTGATGATCTAGAAACTTTCGTGAATGTCCAGTCCTAGATAATTTAATAGGTATATATAAATCTAACATTTTGGTTGATCTCTGAAATTATTGTTCCCTTTTTCTTTTTTTGTTGTTGTTCTTTTTTTTCTTATTTAATGCTTAATTTGCTTTTCTTTTGGATATGTTTTTTAAATTGCTCAATTATTATGAATTTTCTTTCTATTTTATTTATTTTTTCTTTTCTTTACTTTTTGATCACCCCATCCATATTAAGCTAATTTTTGAGGTGACATTCTACACTATTTTTACTTTTAAATATTGAATGTCTTTTCGTTTTTCGAACGTTTCTCTTTTATTTTAATTGTGGAATTATACACTTAGACTAAGATTGTATTTATAAAGTTTGAGAAATAAAACACCAAACTAAACTAAAAAAAAACTATTGAAGGAACTTAGTTGCGCACCTAATATATTTTTGCAGCAAAAGTTATAAATGTAAAAACATTGTAAAATCCGCACACAGACATGCCCACTTAAAGCAAAATTACATCTTATAAATGTTTTACTAGAAACTGAAAAATATCGACCAGAATGCTTAACCGTATGCACATCGTACATAAACAAAACACTGCGTTGTGTATCAACACGACGCGTACCAACGCATTCGACCAAAAACGTAATCTATGTATGCACAACAAAAGTAAAATTTATCTGCACTCAAATTTAAAACACTCTCATTGCACTCCACACAAACTTAAAATGCACAAATTTTTATTTATTTTTTATTTTTGCACTCATTCTGACAAATACAGCGAAATGCCGGAAATCGCGAAACAAAAAGAAAAAAAAAAACCCAAAATGAACCCAACTTTTTATGAACCGGTTAAGGTTCATTGATAAAATCGAAAGAAAAAAAAATCAATGTAAATAGCAAAAAGGAAATCAACAACAAATCAATAAAATAAAAAACAAATATACATAATTTACTCTGAAACAAATCATTCCTCGTCGATACATCACAAGACATTTACGAAAAAAAAAAAAATTAATTAATTAAATAAACTAGTAAAACACAGCACATTAATTAAAAAACTAGTAAAACACAGCACAACCGACATTTAATACGCGACACCATTTACTACGGTGTTCATGTCGAAAGCATTCCATTCATAAACCGAAGACCAAAAAGCAACGGAAGTGCGAAAGGGAAAGCCGGACTACAACGGGCACATATAATGGTAGTAACAAGAGAAGGGCAGGAGATAATCATTAATAACCGATCATCGCCTTGATAGACCAAAGGCATCGACCAGTAATGTGTTTGTCTTATCACTCCACGCATTTCCATACGTGTCGCATTGTGTTGTCTCTTTTATGTTTCAATTCATTAACCGCATTTCTCTTTAAATGTAACCATTGCAATCAACATGTAGTAGAGTAGATTGATTCTGCAGCAAAGGTCACAGGGTGATCCCGAAATGAAGCATGGAGCTTTCAAATTGAAGATGTTTATGGGCAATAATTTGCGAACTCCGTGGAGAATGTTGGCGATTAAAAACAAGAAGAACCAACCAACTTTGACAGTTCCTCGATATTCATAAAATTAATAACACTAAATTCTATGTTTTTGTAAATACATTTGTAATTTATTCATTTATACACAAAATCCGCCAAATACAGGAAACAAATACATTGCAAATAAAGTATATAACAAAGGCATAAATACTCTTAAATGTAAAGTCAAAGCACAATCGAATAAAGAACTTTATAACGTTTAGATCGGTGCGTTTTCTTTCATTTTACATATATACATATATTCCTTTGTCCACAGTCAACCGAAAGTAAAGTCCATCGATTTTCATTATACACCCCAATTTATAAATCCGTGGTAAAACAGGTCGAAAAAAAAACAATAGTATTTAATGATATTTACTTAGATCAACCTACAACACTGCAAGCTGCTACCGCTCTTATAAGTAGCAGACTTGCAGCTAGTAGAACAAAACCTCACATAATATCTATCCAGGAGCCTTGGGTGCGGAACAAGCGCATTTCTGGCCTTGGAGGTATGCGTGATATCACGGGACTTTATGATGAGCTGTCCGAAAGGCCTAGGGCTTGTCTTATTGTACCAATTTCCCTCTCAGCAACTAAGTTTTGACAGATTTGTGGCCAGGACTTAGTCGCTGTAGCTATAAGCTACAAGACGAACGGTAAATGGGAAACCTACGTCGTTGCGTTTGCCTACTTCCCATATGACTCGATACTGCCCCCACCACCAAGGGCAGTGGTTGAGCTCATAGAATATTGTGATACCAGAAAGATAGGTCTTGTCATATGTTGCGATGCTAATGCTCAAAACTCTGTTTGGGGCAGTAGCAAATGCAATGCACGGGGACTTCTTCTGGACTTCATACTATCGTCTGATCTTACCATCAACAATGTTGGCCCACAACCAACATTTGTTACGGCGCAAAGACAGGAAGTGATTGACTTGACCATGTCCAACAGGTAATTCAAGCCTAATACCAACTGGAGAGTTTCGCCAGAAATTTCCCTCTCAGACCATAGATACACTGAATTCCAAATCGAATGCGAAGCTACACCTTTGCAGGAGAGGAGAAATCGGAGAAAAGCAAACTGGATACGGTTTAAGGAAGAGTTAGGCAAATCTATCATAGATCTACCTAAACTTAGAACGAAGCAAAAGGTAGAGGAAGCCGTTCAAGACCTGAACAGCATCCTTACCAGATGTTTTGAACTAACGTGTCCGCTGACAAAAAAACCCTGCAGAAGGTCAGTTCCATGGTGGAACTCAGATCTGCAACGAATTCGTAAGGCGACTTCTAAATAGGTCACTCAAGACAAATTCGGAGGTGGACTGGAATCTTTACCGATCGAAGCAAAGAGAATATAAGAGGTTAATTCGAATTTCGAAAAGTACCTCGTATAGAGATTTTTGTGGCAAGATCGAAACTCTCAGTGAAACCAGTAGGTTGGTCAAAGTTCTCAAGAATGGAAAACCAATCAAGTCGGAATCACTCAGGAAACCTGATGGTACTTTCACTCAGTGAAGCTGTTAGCGGGCTGAGTCGAACAACTCGGCGCAGCTGGTATACTGCATCGGGCGTGGCGACGGATGAAGCTATCAAATATGCTGTCGCATCTTTTGACAGCTTCAAGTCACCTGGCACTGACGAAATATACCCAGCTATGCTGAAACAAGGCATTAGTCAGTTGCTGCCAACTCTGAAGATAATTTTCACTGCTGGCTTGGCACTGGCATATATAGCAACCCCTGGCGAACAGTTAGAGTAGCTTTCATACCTAAAATCGGCAGAGACGACTACTCTCTCGCCAAGAGCTTCAGACCTATTAGTCTAACGTCCTTCCTGCTGAAAAGCATGGAAAGACTGGTTGAGCTACATGTGCGCAAAGTTGCTTTGAGGGTACATCCTCTGTCAAAGATGCAACATGCCTATCAACGCGGAAAATCCTGCGAGACTGCTCTTCAAAATCTGGCCAGCAGAATAGAATGTGCGCTTGACAGGAAAGAATACGCAATAGGCGTTTCATAGACATTGAGGGTGCCTTTGACAATGCAACTATTGACAGCATGTGTAGCTCCGCCAGAAGTCACAGCGTAGAAAAATCACTAGTGTTGTGGATCAAAGCAATGCTGGTGAACAGAACTTTGACTGTAAATGCAGATTGTGGCCGGCGTGTCATGGCAAGTGTAAATAGCGGCTGCCCACAGGGCGGTGTTCTGTCTCCACTGCTTTGGTGCATGCTGGTTGACTCCCTGTTGAGCACACTCAATAGTTCTAACGTCTACGCTCAAGCATATGCAGATGGCCCTAGACGCAATCGACGATTGGTGCGCTAGGAATAGGCTTTCAGTTAATCCTCTCAAAACCGAGGTGGTTCTCTTTACGAGAAGGAGGAAATTGACTGGTCTGACTCAGCCAGTGCTAAAAGGCGTCACTATCGAACTCTCCAAGGAAGCCAAATATTTAGGAGTAATCTTAGATAGCAAGCTTCTTTGGACGAAACATGTCGAGCTGAAAACTTCCAAAGCTCTGTCAGTCTTTCGGCAATGCAAATGTGTTTTCGGCAAGACATGGGGCTTGTCGCCAAGGAAAGTCCTTTGGATCTACACGGCAATGATAAGACCCTTCCTCTCATATGCGTCAGTTGTTTGGTGGAATAAGCTCTCACGTAAATACGTTACTGCTGCTTTCGCCAAACTCCAAAGAACGGTCTGTCTCGGCTGCTTGGGAGCTTTCTCCAGCACGCCTGGCTCTGCTCTAGACGCCTTGATGAACCCCCCATCTTGTTTGGGTCCCAGGACAGAAAGTGATAACAGGAAATGAGATCTCTGACGAGCTTGCTAAACAAGGCTCAGAAGAGAATTTCTCTGGACCTGAAGCCACGTTGGGTTTGCCAGCGACCTCGGTTAGGGCTTCCATTGACGACTGGGTTTTCAGTGAACATAATCGAAGGTGGCATGACTCTCCACGATGCAGGCAGACTAAACGAATGGTCCCCGTCGTCTGTAAGAAATCCGCGGCTTTCTTGCTATCTCTTAACAAAAAAAAACTGCGGACAACTTACTGGCGCTCTTACGGGCCACTTCGCCTTTGCCAAGCACCTCCATGTGTTAGGTTTGAGCGCTACCCCTCTGTCTGCGACTCCTGTAGAGAGGGCGATGACACTGCGGAACACTTCCTATGTGATTGTTCTGCCTTTGCTCGGATAAAATGGGGTCCTCTGCCTGGTTGAACAATGGACCTGTTTTTGAATCTGAGTAGGGTGTACCCGACAAAGAAAAAAAAAAACACTTGGAAGTATTCTTTTGTAATTCTAAATTTTAAGAGCAGTCCGAGACAAAAAGTCGACGCCCTTTATAAAAGCTTTCTGCAATTCCAAACTAGTTTGAAAGCATTGTTAAGAATGAACTTTTTTTCGAGGTAAAAGAAATTATTTCTAATAATCGGCGTGGGTGGGTTCGGGGTAGGTCATGTACTACAAATTGAACCCTTTTAACTTTATATATTCTTAATAGTTTTGAGAATCGTTTACAATTTTTTTTTTTTATAAATTGCGCGCACCAATGGGAATATTAATACCGTTATATTATTTCAGGGCACGGGCGTTTAGGAAAATGGGGAAGAGGAACAGAGGAGAAGCCTGTGCACGTTGGCTTTAAATGTTTGAAGGTTGCAGTGATGGAGAAATACAAAGCCTGGTAGTGCATTCCACATTCGTGTCGTTCGGCTTATAAACGAATCCCTATATTTGACAGTACGACCGAAGTTGGGCTTAAGAGAGTGCATTCGAAGCATGACGCGTATTGTGGGTGGAATTTTGAAGGGGAGGAATGCAACTGGCTACTTCGCTGGAGCATTTTTTATAAATAAAAAAAAAAAAAAACGATAAAATAGGGAAAGACAAGAGACATTTCGGACGTTGCTATTGTAACATAATGTAGCATAATGGAACAAATTCCGAAGTGTCTTTTCATTCTGGCATAATTTTGTTCCGAAGTGTCTTTTCATTCGAGGTTCGTGTCTGCAATTAGTCTGGCTATCAGAAACTTCTGCTATATAAGGACAGATGGCGACCGAGACCAAGCAGTTGGTTTTGAACTGCACGAGGAGATTGGAAAAGTGATAACAGCCGAAGTTGTAATTTTGTGAAAATTTAAAGTTGAGAGTTAACAAGAAGAAGTAATTAGTTTGGATTTGTGAATTAAGTAATTGAAAGGAGATAAAGTGATTTGAGAAGAAAGAGACCTTGTAAGGAAGGAGTTTGCGAAGAATAGTATTGTGTGAACTTGAATTGTTCTTTAGACTATAAAATAAAGAAATATTTTCACAGAATATCGTTTTATCTACTCGAGCCGTAGCTCGCATATCACATTTGTGTCAGAAGTGGGATAAAACTTATTCTGTGAATAACTATTTCCGTGGTGTGAAATTGCACAAGAAAAAAAAGAAGAAAAAAAAAAAAAAACATTTCTGTGTTGAGTTAATTGGTTGTGCAAAATGGGTCGCAAATTGGGAAAACTAACTATAATTCAACTAAAGGCAGAACTCAGTAAGCGGAACCTCGACACAACTGGGGAAAATATGCCCTACTGATTCGTCTGGAAGAAGCAGTAACGCAGGAAGGTGAAAATCCGCACGACGTAGAGTTTGACGTGGAAGAGGAACCAGCAAGTACAGCAGCCGACCCGGGTATAACAAGTCTGCTCCTGCAACTTAAGTTAGTCATGGACGAACAAAAGAAAGCAATAGAAGACCAAAGGAATACTCTAGAACTTAAGCTGGACGAACAAAAGAAAGCAATGGATGAACAAAAGAAAGCAATGGACGAACAAAAGAATTCTCTAGATGCTCTGGAAAGCAAACTTGATGAGCAAAACAAGAACTTGTATTCCAAATTCGAAGCGATCGAAGAGAAAATCGAGAAGGTCGAGACACAACTCGAAAAAGTCGAAACTAGATTCGATGAAAACTTTGAGAAGCATGAAACTCAGTTCGGGAAGATAGAGATCTTTCATACCCTAAAGCCGGTGAGGAGCTTATCAACGAAATGGCGTGGAAGCTTTTATTCAGGCCATAGAGGACAGACAACTGCAAATGGCTGTAAGGATGGCTGAAAAGCGAACACTCCCCGAGGCATTGGAATTCGCTTTGTCAATGAAGGCTGCGGACCAAGCATACCAGGGAATACACCGTGTCAGGGAAATATCCGTCGTGGAATGCTCATGCCAGAGAACAGCCGTCATGGATGAAGACAGAGCTCGCGGAAGTCAAATCCGTTGCTGGAATTGCAACCAAACCGGACACCTACAACGGCAGTGCAGAAGTGCACCTAGACGAGGAAATTGTCCACATTGCGGAAGTAGAAGAAGCAGAGAGGAAGCATCTGGCGGTGATAACATCCATCCTGTCAGTCAGACTTCCCAAAACCAGCAGTCGGGAAATGCGTAAGGACCATCTTCGCGGGGCAGAAGTTGGTTACTGGAATCGAGGCCCCCAGGACCATCATTCAAGTTTCGCAAACCAAACGGGGTAACAAGAGCCTAACAGTGGAGGCACTAATCAACAAGAAGAAGTGCGTAGCCACCATCGACACAGGTGCCACTGCCTCCATTGTAAGAAGAGATATCGTCAGAAGCTCCTGGCTGCACAACACCAACTGACTGGGAAATGCAACAATATCTGAACGTGATGCTCCAAAACCTCTCCCATCACCTTGGACAGCGGAGACGATTCTCCAGTCCAGTGAGCTGAATCAGGAGCAGCGAACTATAGCAGAGAATCTTATCAATGAGTACGCTGATGTATTTGCCTCACAGGACGGAGAATACGACCGAACACACCTGGTACAACATCGAATAGACACTGGTGATACTAGACCAATTCGTCAGCCTGCTAGGCGCCTTCCATTGGCAAAGCAGACAGAAGTTCAGGAGATGGTATACCTGATGGTAAACCTGTTTGGTATACTTGGATGATGTCATCGTCGTAGGAACGATGACATTCAAAGGCTTCGAAGTGCCCACCTGAAGCTCAACCCCAAGAAGTGCGCCCTGTTTAGAGCGGAAGTCAAGTACTTGGGGCACATAATTTCAGCGAAAGGAGTGAGAACCGATCCAGAGAAGGTCGAAGCGGTGAAAAACTGGCCAGTCCCCAAAGATAAACACCAACTAAAGAGCTTCCTGGGCCTAGCCACCTACTACAGACGGTTCGTGAAGGATTTTGCCGGGATCGCAAAGTGCCTGCACAAGTTGACAGAAAAGGGAAAACAATTCAAATGGTCAATTGAGTGCGAGAAGAGCTTCAAGGCACTTAAACAACGGCTATGCGATGCCCCCATACTAGCTTACCCCACTCCCGGAGAAACGTTCATTGTGGATACAGATGCTAGTAATGTCGGGGTAGGAGCCGTACTCTCCCAGGTGCATGATGGCCAAGAGAAGGTGGTTGCGTACTTCAGCAAGGTGCTCTCTAAGCCAGAAAGGAACTACTGCGTGACAAGGCGGGAACTTCTAGCTTTGATCGTGGCTACGAAGCATTTTCACAAATACCTCTATGGGAGGAAGTTCCTTCTTCGCACAGACAATGCAGCCTTAAAATGGCTATTACAGTTCAAGAGTCCTGAGGGTCAGGTCGCAAGATGGATCGAAAGGCTGCAAATCTACGACTACGAAATACACCATCGTAAAGGAAAACTCCACTCTAATGCGGATGCACTGTCCCGGAGACCATGCAGAACGGATTGTAAACATTGTGCGCGTCAGGAAGAACGGGAGCTGGTTTCCATCCAAAGAATGAGAGCCGAACCTATCGCCGGCTGGAGCGTAGATGAGATCCGGAACGCTCAGAAGGAAGACCCGGATATCGAGCCGATTCTGGCCTGGAAGGAGAACATGGAGAAACCGGATCATCAGGACATCTCTCACAGAAGCCCGACCTTAAAGGCATATTTTGCGCAGTGGGACTCCCTCAGCTAAAACTCCTAAAGAAGCTATTAAGGGCGCTCCAGTTGGCTTTCTCGTATTGCTATACATTTCTGTTAGGAGTTTTTTCTTTACCTATCAATGGTGTATTTGTCAGGGTGCGAAGTAAGCAACAAGTCCAAAGTGTTGGCGGAATGACTTTCAACGTCCGTTATACGTATAGGCTCATTTACAACCTGAGTCAAATTGTTTACCACAGCGAAAAGTTCAACATACCTTCCTTCAGGTACTCTAAACAGATCTTTAAAAAAAAAGCCTTTGATAGAGTGCACCACACCTTACTATTAGCAAAGCTCAAATCGTCGGGTTTTCATTCCTCAATGCTAAAACGGTTTTATATATATTTAACTAAACTAAAGCAAATGGTAAAGATCGATGGTTTGACATCTTGCGTAATAGAAGTCATTTCTGGCATCCCACAAGCATATCATCATCATAAATGCTATTTATTTTACTTCTGAATTATATCCAGGAAATAATTCAATTTTAAAATGTTTTAACTTGAAATTATTTTCTCGCGTTCTCTATGTTAGGCTTTTTTAAACGTAATAGTAGACTTTAGAAATGTGTACAGCTTTAAAGCTATACAGGCCGTAGTTAAAAATATATGTACATACATCCAACATCTGAGATTCACCATTGCAATTTAAGGTAGTGTACAGCGGTGAAGTGCGAAGGTTCCAGGTGCTGGAAGCGTGTATCGTGTGCATCCCTCTCCATAGTGGAAAGAGGATGCTCTTGGTCGCACTCTATGTACCTGAAGGAACTCAGTCTACGTTATTTATTTCAGAGCCCGAGACACTTTTTCGATGCCCAAGGCTAGAGTCGGAGGAGAATTATTTCCTCATGGCCGGAGGTCTAAGTGCCAAACATAGAGATTGGGGAAATATTACACCTAATCCTAGTAGGTTCCCTACTATTCAATTGGTGGGGTCAGCACAGTGTCGAGTATAAACTTAATTTGGAAGCGACAGATAGTCCTTCGTTTCCTAGAAGCGGCTCCTATCTGGATCTTATGCTGTTCGGCGTACGGTTACAACTGACCGACACGGACCGACAAATTTTAAACTGCCTGCACACATTTGTGTATGACAGTGACCATTGCAGACTCAGTGCCGTAATTACGATTCCCAACGAAATTGCGGAGTTGGAGGAGTTTGTCCAAAAGTACTCCTACAATTATAGTAGGACGCGTTGGACTCGCTTCTCCAGCACTTTGACAAGAGCACTCTCCTCGAACTCGCTCTAACCACCGTACAATATCGTTTTCAAAGGCTTTGACTATATGGATTTGAGTCAGATCTAAAAACTATCTGTTGTGATTAGAATTTCTTAGCGGCAAATTAAATAGAAAAAGTAAACATGTTTTCTGAGAGTGAAAAAGAGAGTGTGGTTTTCAATAGTGAATTGGATGACTTTTTGGTTAAAGAACTGAAGGAAAATAAAATTTTTCTCGAGAAATCGCAATTACCAATGTTTAAGGCGAGGAAGAGGGATGCAGTGTTAAAAATTATAGCGGCTTATAAAAACCAACTTGGTGAAGACATAAACGAGAAAAGAAAAATAAATAAAAAAACGGCCAATATCGCAAAAATAGTCGCCTCGTTTAAAAAGCAAAATAGATGTCAACAAAACCGGAAATAAAAAAATAATTCTTAAAGTATGTGGGAATACGATCCAATCATTCGCATGGCTTGCGATTTCTGATGTAACTTGCTGTATTGCTCTAGATATAGTTGATTGATATACACGAATATCTTCGCCAACTCCTATTTGAAATCCGGGTCTCCTATATAGCGCATTTTATCTTCAATCGTCAAAACACCACCGCGTGTTGCCAGGGTTGTCCCCAAAGATTCTCCAGCTAATAATTTCACACCCTCTTCACTAAATCGATACAGCCGATGAAATCTTCACCAACTGGACACCTTCTATTTCTTAAATTCGATTTGTAACGAAATTAACTGAAATTGGGCCATCTTGACAGTTGTATATGACCTGAATAAGGGAAATACCGTTCTGCAATAAATCGTTTTCTCATCTTTTTGCATATCAAAACAAGCTCTCTCACATCGAGTTTTAAATTTGTTATCGATCTCAACACTTTGAGATCGAGCGAACAACACATGAGATCTAACTCGGTCAGTGTATTTTTTTTGCATATCATGTTAAGAAAGATCTCAGAAAAGTGAGTAAACAGCTTGAACTCATCTTTTTGCATACGACCCTTGAGGAAGAAATCTGTGGGAATCGACGGAGTATCGAACAATGTGCTTCGACATATCACTGGTATCGGATATCCAATGGAACAAAACCAAGAACCAATGTAATGCACGGGTGCCTGCATGATTGACTTGTAGAAGGCCTTTGACACCGTATGGTTAGAGGGACTCTTCTGCAAGCTGAGCAGGCTGGGCATAAGCAAACCACTGCTCTACATACTTTATAACATGCTCACCAGTAGACAGTTCATTGTGAAAAATAGCAATCTGACTTCTGCTGGAACATTTCAAATTAAGAACGGTTTGCAACAAGGTGTGGTAAATTCATCGATCCTTTTTAACATTTAGAGAGCGATCTCATAGCATGCAGACTACTTGATCGCAACGTGACTTCAATCAAATTCAGCGATATTGCTATGACTGGAAGTTGAAGTTAAACTTCCAGAAATCGGAAACTATTCTTTTTTGTTTCAAACCAACTACACCAATCTGACTTTCTCTCTGTGTCTTCCCCTTTCCACGAAAAACGCCCGTGCAAATTATAAAAAAAAGACCAGTTTTTCAAGTACTTCGAATGAATTGCAAGTACAAGTACAATTTCCGGTACTGGTACTTGAAAAAAAAAGTACGAGGTAATTGTACTTAAGTTCCAAAATACTTAATTATTTTACAGGTCTACCATATACATATGTTCCCCCCGTTCTTTTTACATACTAAAGAGTTTTTTCTTTTTTCGATGTTAGATTTAGTTTTACCTTCGAGCACTGAGTGGTCTCAAGTTTTTGGCCTGCAGTGTAAATTCACCGGAATTAATTTCTCTTATAAATGTGTATGCCGCCCAAAGGTTACTTCGGGTGAGAAACTTTTTATTTGCAAATATTCATAGATCAAGTTATGCTAGTAATGAGCCTATTATAAGTTGCATACACGTTTAATAAGATTTGGAACGAAATTGATTTGTGTTCATCTCGAGGCTGTTGATTAAATTATAATTGTTTGTTTGAAGTATTCTATAAGATTGAAGATCGGTAGATGATTCCTAAGTCGCACAACAAAAAACAGTTGTGTAAAGCGATACTGAGAGTATACACTGAGAGCGAAGTTTTCTGTGTGCTTTGTGATGGAAATATGTTTTCTTTTGTTTGATTTAATAAATGTAATCAAAATGTGTCGGTCTCTTCGCCTACGACGCGTAACAACAACTGTTTTTTTGTTTGCTACTTCCCATTTACCCCCTGCGTTACTACACCAATTACCGGGTGAGTTCCTCGTGATGCTCGCTTCGGCGCCCTAACAGTCCCCCTAACTTTAAACCCCAAAATTTAATTTTTGAGCCTCCTAACTCGTTAGGGTCGCTTTAATGTGAAACCCGTCAAATTTAATTTCTTTGTGCTCCATAAATTTTGTACTGTAGTGGTCAATATCAAATTTCCATAAGTAAGGAACGAAAAGAGACCAACAAATTTTGACTGCTAAAAAAACACATCGGTTCAAATAAAAAAAAAAAATGCGTGGGAGCTAAGCTGCACTTAACTATGCCGAATTTCCACAAACTATATACATATGTATGTATGTAGGTGCTTATTGCTACCTAGTACACACATGCCACACATGGAACAAATTGAGACTTGAATATGGTGGTATCATTAAACTGGTAGTACAAGATTGGAAATGATGTTTTCAAAATCTTTCTCATGTCCCATAAAAGTTTTTATTTTGTAATAAGTTTACATCTTATATGAGGGACTTATCCATATTTATATTAATGTAATTAATATAATTAAAATAATGTATGTACATACCTTAGATTTATCCTCTTTTCAGACTGTAGAAAGCGATATTAGTAATTACAAACCCAAATCCAATTTATTTTACAAATTTCCAATCGCATATTATATTTTCAGTCGATTTCATAATTGTTTTCACTTATGTATCTACATAATATATACACATATCTCAATAGTGTTTTTGTTCCATACAATATTTTTATATGATCCATACACACATCGTATTCGTTACTATTAAAACAAATACGTAATATTATATTTACCCAACCGGACTAGTATATATTGGATCAATCCACAAAAAAAAAAAAACATTATTGAAGAAAGATGAGAAATAATAATCAAAACAAAACCTTGAATGATGTAGGAGTCGAGTCGCAGTTTCATACTATTATTATTTTTATTATTATATCTCCATGTGCAGTCCCGTTTAATATCCGCAAACTGGATGCGCACCTAGTTACACACACAACAATGAGTAAATCTATATTTCTTCACTACATACGTTGAATTTTTAGAAAATAAATAACTGAAAAAACAATTTTAAGGAGATGCATATAATATATATATATATATATATATATAAATAAAAATAGTGATCAACTTATAAAATTAGCACACCAAAATCATACGGATGAGTGCCACCGAGACCGTTTTACTACCAGCAACGAGCACTTGCGAACGATGTTCGCTTTTGGCAATATTTTCTTCTAGAGACGGTTTACTGCGTTAAGGGTGCTTGGATTGTTAGTTGCATAGTTGTTAGTTGCAAGACTGTGTGAGTGCCTGTGACTGGATGAGTGAGTAACTACACCACAAGAGAGAGCAAACTTTTTATATATCAACACTTTACAAAGCCCCGTGGCTACTATCAACATGTGTGTGTGTCGGGTTGTATATAAGATGCTTGCTCGAGAATTCACTTGGATGTGGGTTTGTAGAGGGTGATTAATTGTATCTGTAACATAATTGATGTCTGTTTTGGGTGAACTAAACACACTTTCTGATGAAAATTGGGGCCAGGGAGTATTGCACATTGCGATCGGTAGAGGTCTAATTTACTATTAGTTTCAAAGCTTACGAATTTTGTTTGAATCCTTGACATTCCTGAAGCATATTTTATAGAGGGTGCATAAAATCGCAGCAAAAGAAGGCATATTTTATTTTGTTAGATATAGTACAAAAACTTAGAAACTAAAACACCAACCTTTAAAATATTATTACCTTACATAGCATATGTTACATATGTAGGTACATATAAATATTGGCGAAATAAAAATGTCACCGAAATTTGAGACATTGATTTATTGTGTATGTACCCTATATATTTTTGTTTTCGTTTAATTTAATGGAACGTTGACAATGTTAGGTTAATACCTAGTTCAATTTAATTTAATGTGTAAGAAATACTGTTTTAATCATGTACAAAACATCCAGATACAATAAATGCCTTTTAATGAATCGAAAAATTGATTTATAGAAGTGTGGCTTATGCTGCCATAGTGGAAGGGTCACCGGTTTATCTCTATAATGAAGATACCCAACTCGAGATATTGCGTTCTTAGGTATTCATATGTTAAGACTTTGAAATAAATATGTACATATATGTAGGTATTAAAAGTTATGCAATTTTAAGTACACAACAAATTTATTAGAATCAGATCGAAATGGTTAATCTCGTAAACCAAACAAAGAAACAAAGCTTCAATTACATTTGCTTTAAAGCAGAAGACTTCAAAATCGTATACACATTTCCGATATGAATGTGGTACGTACACGATTTTCACTGATTGTATACAGCATTGATTTTAGTATGGTTGTAGTTCTCAATTTTCAGAGGACAAGCAATTGCTGTACTATTGTTTTGATTTTTATAACACATGTGTATCTACGATTTGCAAGCACCTTAACTTCTTACACAATGCTAAAGGAGTGGTGACTACGTATTCGGAGATTTTAAAAGACTTGCATTTTTTTTAGAAGGTCGAACATGACAAATTAATCTCAAATGCCTGTATGTAGCTACAATTCGCGTTCATATCCATGCATATAAATAGGTTCTTTGGTTCTGACTGGCAGAGGCTGATACAAACACACTTATGTTGGTATTTAAGCGGATAAATGATATGTACGAATTCAAATTCGAAATATCAAAGTGCTCGTCGTTTCCTTAATCCCTTCTATTACTATTAAAACACAAGCACATAATTAAAATCTGCTGCGTATCGAATATTCGAACATACCTGTTCATCCTTTTTGTAAACACATTCTACCATATTCATTAGACCACACAACTAGGTAGACCGTTTAAGGTATATATTACCTAAATATTTATTGTCGGAACCGTTCGTGAAAACTTCATTTGCCACACGGACTTTTGTACACCACTATTCAACTTCTGTGCATTAACTGACAACTAAATTCATATTTTTGTTGGTTGGATACAAGTATAATATAAAATATCTAAAAACATCGGGTACGTACGGCGCATACCGTGCCACAACGATCGCAAGCACAACCAAGAGAAAGAAGAATGGGTAGACAGAATGTGAAATAAAAATATTTTAGATTAGGCCGGTTCAGTTGGTCTAAGCACTACGAAGAACTCCATCGCTTAGGCACTAATCGCGTCATGGCCAACTGAACGCGTCTAGCAATCAGTTTTATTTTTCAAGTTAGCAAAGAATAGTTACCACGTTTATATGCAGAATCGAGGGATCGAGTTGAGATTTCGATCTGAGTATTTCTACACACCGAGTCGAAAGATTGAAAAATTCAAACGTGGTTGAACTGACATAATGCCCGATTCACAATGCAGCGTGAAAGCGAGACGAGAGCGAGGCGAGAAATCGTCGTCGTCATAAAATCGTTTCCCAGTTCACAATGAAGGCGATACTTTTGACAGCGAGCCTGTATTATCTATGTGTTAAAGTGAAAAAAGCAACAACGGCAACACACCACCTTTCTCTTTCTAGTTACATAACAAAGTCGCATCAGCCTGCTGACAGGCTATCTCGTCGCGAGAGTTTTTCAATTTTCTGAAAAGAATGCGTTGCAATAGGACGAGTCTCGCATCATTGTGTATTGTTTCATACATTTGCATAGATCGAAACCTTGTTTGACAACTCGCGCTAGACTCGTCTCGCTATTACGCTGCATTGTGAATCGGGCATAAGTATAGCAGACATTCTGCTTTTGATTGCGTTAGTGTTGGATTCGTTATTTGAAATCACACACACCCAGAGACAACATGTCACTTCAACACCTCAACCCAGGTATACACGCATTTTTCTAACTCGATCGAGTTGAGTCAATCGTATTTCAACTTGATCTGCGTTTATATGAATTTCAACCCGGGTTGAAGCTGGATTCAAGTATGCATATAAACGTAGTAAGTAAAATAATCAGAACTCAAAATACTAGTTCGAGTTTCAAGAGTTTTTTTCGCTCAAATTCGAGCAAAGAAACTCCCGCGTGCAGAGAAAAAAATAAATCTATTTAGTTGATTTTTCTTCAAAATTGTTTTTCCTCGAAAAAATAGTGAAAAAACCCTCGCGTAGATTTTTGCAAGCGAAGAAAAAGAGAGAGAAGGATTATATATTATATATAAATAAAAGGGTGTGACGCATTTGGAAATGTAAAACGGGGGCAAAATAAAAAAAAAAATATCTTGTAGCCTGTGCAATGTGAAGTTATGTCGTTTTCCATTGGGCAAAACAAAGACTTCTTTATCTCCTCCGAAGAAAAAAACTTTTCTTCAAGCGTCCGAACGTTGTCAGAAGAGTTTTTACGATTCCGAAACCACACAAGAAGCACTAGGTAAGATTGAGGTTAGGTTGAAGTGGCTGCCAGCAAAAGAAGCCATCACACTTAGACCAATAATAGGTCCATTGTGATACCACATGTGTTTGAGACGGCCTGTAGCCTACTCGCTGAACCATTTAGAACTTCTGATGAAGCGTAGAATGTACCTAACGTCAATATTATTCAGATCATCTAGGTCATTGATACAGAAGGCTCCTAAGTGGAGTTTCCTTCTTTGGGAGAGAGCTGGGCAGGTGCAAAGAAGGTGAAGAATAGTGTATTCCTCCTCGTCCATGCAGCTTCTGTGGAAATCATTACAGAAGACGCCAAGCCTTGTTGCATTCTTGCCTATTAGATAGTGTCCAGTAATGACACCTATAACAGCACTAATATGCTTCCTATTTACAGAAATCAAATTCCTAGAGCGTTTCAAATCCAGCATAAGCCAAATCTATTTGTCGCTAGACAAGTTGTACTCCTTGTCCACCTAGAATTTATCTTTACGGTAGCATCCAGCTTTAATTTAAGTTTGCATGCAGTAAACTTTTGCCCGGAAGGATGGGTATTGTTGTTCCATGTCTGGCAAGTTCATCAGCCTTACAATTCCCTGGAATATCCTCATGCCCCGGCACCCAGATTAGGTGAATATTAAACTGCTCCTCAATCTCTATAAGAGACGATCGGCAGTCTAGAGCTGTTAAAGAATATGTTGAGGAAGATTCCAGGGATTTGATTGCGGCTTGGCTGTCTGAAAAGATGCAGATATCAACGATTTCCTTTAGCCAAGACAAGACCTCCCTTATTGCCATTATCTCCGCCTGGAACGCGCTACAATGGTTTGGGAAGCGAAAAGAGAGGTTTAAATTAAGCCTATCAGAGAAGACACCAACACCCACCCCGTTGTTAGTTTTTGAACCGTAGGTATAAAAATGTAACGACTTATCTTCAGTTAAACCACCTTCTTCCCAGAATGCTTTGGAAGGGATGGAAACTTGGAAGTTTTTGTCAAAATTTAACTTTGGGATGGTGTAGTCAATGTCTTCGGGGAAGATGTTAAATTTATTTAAGATGGAGGCGTGGCCATACATTTTTTTAGACCACTGTGAAGTAGCTTTAAGGCGAATAGCTTAGTTAGCTGCCATTTGCCTGCCATAAATATCAATTGGTGTTAAATGAAAAAGAATGTCCATAGCTGCGGAAAGTGTCCGCAGTGCTCCACTAATGCACAGACAAGCTGAACGTTGGACTCCGCTTAATAACTTCTGGTTTATTGCCTTATCGAAGGCAGTCTCTTTTGTGCAAGAGAAGAGTGCGACAGTGGCTTTCTTAACTCTTTCCTGTATTTTAGATTTCCAACTTAGTTTCCTATCCAAAATAAGACCCAGGTATTTTGCTCCGTTGGAGAAAATTAAGCTTGTTCCATTAAGGGAGGGGGGGTAACAGGTGGGATTTTGTATTTCCTTGAGAAGAGGACTAGTTCGGTTTTGTGAGGGTTCACTCCTAGACTACACCGAGCTGTCCATCTAGATAGCTTGTTCAAATTTTTTTGTAGGAGCTCTTTTAAGGTAGTGAGGTGTTTACCGGAGACTGCTATAGCAACGGCAGATTCCAAAGAATTGGGGATAGGACGACCTGTTGAGGGGTACCCCTACTGACATATCTTCTGACAGATGACCCACCCAGCTTTGAGTTGTTAATCCGACCATTAAGCAGTAAATTAATCAGCTCGCCAAGTGAACTATTTATCTTGAAATTTAACAGTGCTTTGATTATCACAGATGAGTAGACGTTGTTAAAAGCACCTTCAATATCTAGAAGAGCTAATATAGTGCACTCCTTATGATACATGGAGTATTCGATTTTATTGACTAATGTATGCAATGCTGTTTGGACTGATTTGCCCTTACAGTATGCATCTTGAGCCGAGGACAGTAGTCGTGTGTCAATACTATCACGTAAGTGGAATCAAATAGTCGTTCTAGTGTTTTCACAGACTTTCGTAGAGTGCAGACGTGTTTCGGCTTTTCCTTCAAATTCGGAGTAATTTCTAGTTGACTATTAGATTTTGGTTAATCAAGTGGCGAGTTAGATTAATACAAGTGGTAGTGGACTGGTAACCCAGCACCCCGGGTTCAGCTGAAGAAACAGCAACAAACACAGCAGCAGCCATCAGAAGGCCAGCTGCAACAACAGCTGAAGAAACAGCAACAACAACAACAACAACAGCAGCAGAAAAGACAACAACAACAACAACAACAACAGCAGCAGAAAAGACAACAACAACAACAACAACAACAACAACAACAACAACAACAACAACAACAACAACAACAACAACAACAACAACAACAACAACAACAACAACAACAACAACAACAACAACAACAACAACAACAACAACAACAACAACAACAACAACAACAACAACAACAACAACAACAACAACAACAACAACAACAACAACAACAACAACAACAACAACAACAACAACAACAACAACAACAACAACAACAACAACAACAACAACAACAACAACAACAACAACAACAACAACAACAACAACAACAACAACAACAACAACAACAACAACAACAACAACAACAACAACAACAACAACAACAACAACAACAACAACAACAACAACAACAACAACAACAACAACAACAACAACAACAACAACAACAACAACAACAACAACAACAACAACAACAACAACAACAACAACAACAACAACAACAACAACAACAACAACAACAACAACAACAACAACAACAACAACAACAACAACAACAACAACAACAACAACAACAACAACAACAACAACAACAACAACAACAACAACAACAACAACAACAACAACAACAACAACAACAACAACAACAACAACAACAACAACAACAACAACAACAACAACAACAACAACAACAACAACAACAACAACAACAACAACAACAACAACAACAACAACAACAACAACAACAACAACAACAACAACAACAACAACAACAACAACAACAACAACAACAACAACAACAACAACAACAACAACAACAACAACAACAACAACAACAACAACAACAACAACAACAACAACAACAACAACAACAACAACAACAACAACAACAACAACAACAACAACAACAACAACAACAACAACAACAACAACAACAACAACAACAACAACAACAACAACAACAACAACAACAACAACAACAACAACAACAACAACAACAACAACAACAACAACAACAACAACAACAACAACAACAACAACAACAACAACAACAACAACAACAACAACAACAACAACAACAACAACAACAACAACAACAACAACAACAACAACAACAACAACAACAACAACAACAACAACAACAACAACAACAACAACAACAACAACAACAACAACAACAACAACAACAACAACAACAACAACAACAACAACAACAACAACAACAACAACAACAACAACAACAACAACAACAACAACAACAACAACAACAACAACAACAACAACAACAACAACAACAACAACAACAACAACAACAACAACAACAACAACAACAACAACAACAACAACAACAACAACAACAACAACAACAACAACAACAACAACAACAACAACAACAACAACAACAACAACAACAACAACAACAACAACAACAACAACAACAACAACAACAACAACAACAACAACAACAACAACAACAACAACAACAACAACAACAACAACAACAACAACAACAACAACAACAACAACAACAACAACAACAACAACAACAACAACAACAACAACAACAACAACAACAACAACAACAACAACAACAACAACAACAACAACAACAACAACAACAACAACAACAACAACAACAACAACAACAACAACAACAACAACAACAACAACAACAACAACAACAACAACAACAACAACAACAACAACAACAACAACAACAACAACAACAACAACAACAACAACAACAACAACAACAACAACAACAACAACAACAACAACAACAACAACAACAACAACAACAACAACAACAACAACAACAACAACAACAACAACAACAACAACAACAACAACAACAACAACAACAACAACAACAACAACAACAACAACAACAACAACAACAACAACAACAACAACAACAACAACAACAACAACAACAACAACAACAACAACAACAACAACAACAACAACAACAACAACAACAACAACAACAACAACAACAACAACAACAACAACAACAACAACAACAACAACAACAACAACAACAACAACAACAACAACAACAACAACAACAACAACAACAACAACAACAACAACAACAACAACAACAACAACAACAACAACAACAACAACAACAACAACAACAACAACAACAACAACAACAACAACAACAACAACAACAACAACAACAACAACAACAACAACAACAACAACAACAACAACAACAACAACAACAACAACAACAACAACAACAACAACAACAACAACAACAACAACAACAACAACAACAACAACAACAACAACAACAACAACAACAACAACAACAACAACAACAACAACAACAACAACAACAACAACAACAACAACAACAACAACAACAACAACAACAACAACAACAACAACAACAACAACAACAACAACAACAACAACAACAACAACAACAACAACAACAACAACAACAACAACAACAACAACAACAACAACAACAACAACAACAACAACAACAACAACAACAACAACAACAACAACAACAACAACAACAACAACAACAACAACAACAACAACAACAACAACAACAACAACAACAACAACAACAACAACAACAACAACAACAACAACAACAACAACAACAACAACAACAACAACAACAACAACAACAACAACAACAACAACAACAACAACAACAACAACAACAACAACAACAACAACAACAACAACAACAACAACAACAACAACAACAACAACAACAACAACAACAACAACAACAACAACAACAACAACAACAACAACAACAACAACAACAACAACAACAACAACAACAACAACAACAACAACAACAACAACAACAACAACAACAACAACAACAACAACAACAACAACAACAACAACAACAACAACAACAACAACAACAACAACAACAACAACAACAACAACAACAACAACAACAACAACAACAACAACAACAACAACAACAACAACAACAACAACAACAACAACAACAACAACAACAACAACAACAACAACAACAACAACAACAACAACAACAACAACAACAACAACAACAACAACAACAACAACAACAACAACAACAACAACAACAACAACAACAACAACAACAACAACAACAACAACAACAACAACAACAACAACAACAACAACAACAACAACAACAACAACAACAACAACAACAACAACAACAACAACAACAACAACAACAACAACAACAACAACAACAACAACAACAACAACAACAACAACAACAACAACAACAACAACAACAACAACAACAACAACAACAACAACAACAACAACAACAACAACAACAACAACAACAACAACAACAACAACAACAACAACAACAACAACAACAACAACAACAACAACAACAACAACAACAACAACAACAACAACAACAACAACAACAACAACAACAACAACAACAACAACAACAACAACAACAACAACAACAACAACAACAACAACAACAACAACAACAACAACAACAACAACAACAACAACAACAACAACAACAACAACAACAACAACAACAACAACAACAACAACAACAACAACAACAACAACAACAACAACAACAACAACAACAACAACAACAACAACAACAACAACAACAACAACAACAACAACAACAACAACAACAACAACAACAACAACAACAACAACAACAACAACAACAACAACAACAACAACAACAACAACAACAACAACAACAACAACAACAACAACAACAACAACAACAACAACAACAACAACAACAACAACAACAACAACAACAACAACAACAACAACAACAACAACAACAACAACAACAACAACAACAACAACAACAACAACAACAACAACAACAACAACAACAACAACAACAACAACAACAACAACAACAACAACAACAACAACAACAACAACAACAACAACAACAACAACAACAACAACAACAACAACAACAACAACAACAACAACAACAACAACAACAACAACAACAACAACAACAACAACAACAACAACAACAACAACAACAACAACAACAACAACAACAACAACAACAACAACAACAACAACAACAACAACAACAACAACAACAACAACAACAACAACAACAACAACAACAACAACAACAACAACAACAACAACAACAACAACAACAACAACAACAACAACAACAACAACAACAACAACAACAACAACAACAACAACAACAACAACAACAACAACAACAACAACAACAACAACAACAACAACAACAACAACAACAACAACAACAACAACAACAACAACAACAACAACAACAACAACAACAACAACAACAACAACAACAACAACAACAACAACAACAACAACAACAACAACAACAACAACAACAACAACAACAACAACAACAACAACAACAACAACAACAACAACAACAACAACAACAACAACAACAACAACAACAACAACAACAACAACAACAACAACAACAACAACAACAACAACAACAACAACAACAACAACAACAACAACAACAACAACAACAACAACAACAACAACAACAACAACAACAACAACAACAACAACAACAACAACAACAACAACAACAACAACAACAACAACAACAACAACAACAACAACAACAACAACAACAACAACAACAACAACAACAACAACAACAACAACAACAACAACAACAACAACAACAACAACAACAACAACAACAACAACAACAACAACAACAACAACAACAACAACAACAACAACAACAACAACAACAACAACAACAACAACAACAACAACAACAACAACAACAACAACAACAACAACAACAACAACAACAACAACAACAACAACAACAACAACAACAACAACAACAACAACAACAACAACAACAACAACAACAACAACAACAACAACAACAACAACAACAACAACAACAACAACAACAACAACAACAACAACAACAACAACAACAACAACAACAACAACAACAACAACAACAACAACAACAACAACAACAACAACAACAACAACAACAACAACAACAACAACAACAACAACAACAACAACAACAACAACAACAACAACAACAACAACAACAACAACAACAACAACAACAACAACAACAACAACAACAACAACAACAACAACAACAACAACAACAACAACAACAACAACAACAACAACAACAACAACAACAACAACAACAACAACAACAACAACAACAACAACAACAACAACAACAACAACAACAACAACAACAACAACAACAACAACAACAACAACAACAACAACAACAACAACAACAACAACAACAACAACAACAACAACAACAACAACAACAACAACAACAACAACAACAACAACAACAACAACAACAACAACAACAACAACAACAACAACAACAACAACAACAACAACAACAACAACAACAACAACAACAACAACAACAACAACAACAACAACAACAACAACAACAACAACAACAACAACAACAACAACAACAACAACAACAACAACAACAACAACAACAACAACAACAACAACAACAACAACAACAACAACAACAACAACAACAACAACAACAACAACAACAACAACAACAACAACAACAACAACAACAACAACAACAACAACAACAACAACAACAACAACAACAACAACAACAACAACAACAACAACAACAACAACAACAACAACAACAACAACAACAACAACAACAACAACAACAACAACAACAACAACAACAACAACAACAACAACAACAACAACAACAACAACAACAACAACAACAACAACAACAACAACAACAACAACAACAACAACAACAACAACAACAACAACAACAACAACAACAACAACAACAACAACAACAACAACAACAACAACAACAACAACAACAACAACAACAACAACAACAACAACAACAACAACAACAACAACAACAACAACAACAACAACAACAACAACAACAACAACAACAACAACAACAACAACAACAACAACAACAACAACAACAACAACAACAACAACAACAACAACAACAACAACAACAACAACAACAACAACAACAACAACAACAACAACAACAACAACAACAACAACAACAACAACAACAACAACAACAACAACAACAACAACAACAACAACAACAACAACAACAACAACAACAACAACAACAACAACAACAACAACAACAACAACAACAACAACAACAACAACAACAACAACAACAACAACAACAACAACAACAACAACAACAACAACAACAACAACAACAACAACAACAACAACAACAACAACAACAACAACAACAACAACAACAACAACAACAACAACAACAACAACAACAACAACAACAACAACAACAACAACAACAACAACAACAACAACAACAACAACAACAACAACAACAACAACAACAACAACAACAACAACAACAACAACAACAACAACAACAACAACAACAACAACAACAACAACAACAACAACAACAACAACAACAACAACAACAACAACAACAACAACAACAACAACAACAACAACAACAACAACAACAACAACAACAACAACAACAACAACAACAACAACAACAACAACAACAACAACAACAACAACAACAACAACAACAACAACAACAACAACAACAACAACAACAACAACAACAACAACAACAACAACAACAACAACAACAACAACAACAACAACAACAACAACAACAACAACAACAACAACAACAACAACAACAACAACAACAACAACAACAACAACAACAACAACAACAACAACAACAACAACAACAACAACAACAACAACAACAACAACAACAACAACAACAACAACAACTTTCTTTCCACACTTGACACATCGAGGCTGCATTTCGCAGTTCGACGCGGCGTGCCCGAACCTTTGGCAGCGAACACATTGTAAAATGTTTTCGCTCCTTCTTAATTTTTCCCATGCGACAACCTGGTAGCCTAGGACTTTAATACTCCTTAGACCATCCAGTTTGCTGTTGGGTGAGAGTTGAACTAGGAAGAACGGCAGTTTCCGCTTCTCCCTTTTGGCCCTAGCTGTAGTGAATGGCTTTACCCCTACGAAGTTGAGACCGTCGCACTCCTTCTCTTTCAACATCCCAAGGAGCGTCTCCGGATCAGTAGACGGATCCATCCCCCTCAGCAGCATTGTTTGCAGCTTTTCCCCCTTCGGGGTGAAAGAGAAGAACTCCGTCGTCGAGTCCCTCAATAGATTTTTTATTGTTTTATACTGTTCCGCTGTACTGCAGTGGATAGCATGCCTATCGTTATTAAGTCTTTTAATATAAAAATGATTGCCTATGGCCGACTTACATAGCTCGATTGTCTCTTCAAGTTCCATTTTGTACGTATTTATAAGAGGCACCTTTGTCTTCGTTGCCTTCTGCTGCTGTTGTTGTTGTTGCTGTTGTTGCTGTTTCTGCTGTTGTTGCTGTTGCTGCGTTGGCTGCTCCTTCTGATGTTGTTTCGGCATCCTCGGCTGCTGTTGTTGTACTAGCTGATTTTGATTCAGCTTCTTCTTCAGCTGTTGTTGCAACTGCTTTTGTGGTACCTGCTTTGGCTGCTTTTGTTGTTGTTCTTCTTCTGGTGATTGTGGTTATTGTTGTTGCACTTGCTGTGAGAGTTGCACCTCTAATTGGCGTTCCTTCTCCCTTCGTGCCATTTGCTTGGCTTTGATGGAGAGCACTTTCTGCTGCAGCTGTTTAATGCTGCTGTTCAGCTGTTTCACCTCTTCCTCTTCTTCCTCAGACTCTGAGCCTGCTAGAGAGGCAAAACTGTTGCTCTCCCCCGTGTAGCGACCTTCACCACCGTCGGAGACGTATGGAAATTCGTCACAGTCATGTGACCTCAGACGTTTCTTTACTGCTGCTTCTGTTGCGGTCTCAGACGCCTTTTCCTTCACTCCAACCGGCAGCTTTTCAGTTGAAGCTGATATGGAGGGACTATTTACCAAGGGAGTTGCTTTTATCTTCCTCCTCTTCTTTCGTCTACCTTCTGTGGCCACCGTTGCTGGGTGGCCTGACGCAACTGCCTCATCGGCTGATGCTTGTTGGTCCGCCACTTCCGCTAATGGGAGAGCGGACTTCCCATTATATCCCATCACGTGTTGTTACACTTTGATTTTATTTTTATGTATAATATTATGTTTAAAAAAAAAAAAAAAAAAAAAAAGAAGTCTGGATCTGTCCGGGAAATGAACCCGCGACCACCGATTCACGGTCCACTGACACTACCTTTAGGCCAAGCTGGCGCTTCTTAATAAAAGTCTTTTTTTACTACTTAAATAATTTGCTGTTCACTTATTAGAAGTCGAAACACGTGTATATTCCACGGACGTCTGTGAACAACTCGCTCTACCCACCATCCAATAAGAATCTGTAAAACGAGGAGATTGACTGGTACCTAAAACAAATAGACGAGACAATTAAACGAACTATGGACAGTACGATACATCGGTATCAACATATTGACAACGCAGACATATTCCGCAATGCAACAATTGACGCACTACACCAAGACAAAAGTAGACTGCTATCGAGACTAAAAACCTTGTACAGACAGTTTACTAACAAACAAAACTCGGAGGTTAGGACGCTGGAGTCGTTGATTAAAAACCTACAGAAATTAATCAGAGAAAACTACAGACTTTCTGTAAATTTGCATTGGAACAACAAAATTCGGGCTGAAAAATCCAACAACCCGTGTATGTTGCCGCAAATAAATAAAATATTTCGGAGGAATAATCAAAACGACCTTTCGTGTCTTAAGATCCCCCGAACGACGAACAATGAACGAATACTGATAACAGCAGGTATAAATCCAGATAACGCAGTAGAGGATGACAACTTCTTTGTGATCGAAGATCAGCAGGAGATAGAAGAAGCTATAGGAGCGATTTTAAAGGAAGTGTGCAAGGTGAATGATACCATTTGCCCGAACCGCGAATTGGAAAATCGCGTCTTTGTGCATAACTTCTACCTTCGAAATGATATACAGCACTCGCGATCCGAGAACATAGGTTTTACCGAGTTCAATGACGATATTATGGCAAACAGTGTCACCGCCGATAAAAGAGTACATCCCCCGTACATATCGAAGGTGGAGCTCCAAGAGAGAAGAAAGAAATCTATGGGAATCGACGGAGTGTCGAACATTGTGCTTCGACATCTCCCTCTAGAAGCGGTGGACATTTACACCACTCTGTTTAACAATGCGCTGAATCATGCACATTATCCAGCGCATTGGAAAACAGCAGTGATACAACCCATCCCCAAAAGGGGTAAGGACACCTCTAATCCGGCAAATCTCCGGTCGATAAGTCTCCTTCCGAACATCAGCAAGGTATTCGAGAAGTGATCAATAGAGCCCTGCTTAATTGGACTGAGAACAATAATATAATTCCGGGTAACAAATTCGGTTTTAAGGAACAAAAGCAAGAACCAATGCACGGGTGCATGCCTGATTGACTTGGAAAATGCCTTCAACACCGTATGGTCAGAGGGACTTTTCTACAAGCTGAGCAGGCTGGGCATAAGCAAACCACTGCTGTACATACTTTATAATATGCTCACCAGTAGAGAGTTCATTGTCAAAAATGGCAATGTGACTTCTGCTAGAACATTTCTAATTAAAAACGGTCTGCAAGAAGGTGCCGTTAATTCGCCAATCTTCTTCAACATTTACACGAGCGATCTCATAGTATCACTTCACCATGCCATAGCGCACGCAGGCGACTTGATTGCGTACAGATCAGGATCCAAAACCGAGGTCATTGCACTGCTCTTGCAACGTGACTTCGTAAAGTTTCAGCGATATTACGATGACTGGAAGTTGGACGCCGTTGTCTGGGGCCTCTAGGGATACCAGAAAGAATTGGTGAAAGTTCTCAGTCGTTGGACCGTTCGGACAGACACTTGCGAGTCGAAGTGTGGTCAGATACCTAGTTCTTTGGTTAGAGCAATATCTATATTTTAATAAACATACAGATGCTGCTCTGGTCAGAGTCAGAGGTGCTTTTGCCTTACAAAGAGACTTTTTTATAGCAAGCAACTGGATGCAAGGGTAAAGGTAATCTGCTACATGGCCTTCATTCGGCCCATGCTCGTATATGGATGCCCCGTGTGGTTCAACGTGGGAGCAAGCTTGTTGGAAAAGATTCGGGTGTTTGAGAGGGTTTGCCTTCGGGCTTGTCTTCATTTATACAGAACACCAGAATCCCAGTACATAAAATTCTATCCCATTGAGGTCCTGTACAACAGGGCTAACCTAATAAAGGTGGATAATTTCGTGATCATTCTGACTCGAAGGCATATTGCAAGAGCAATTAGCTCGATGAATAACCTGATCTCTGGGGGCTTATTACCCCAATTACAGGTACTACGAGAGAGTGCGCCTTAACGGCTATGTTCCCCCAGAGGCGTTCCTCTATCTCGATGAGAAAGGTCTGATCCAGGACAGATTGGCAGTGCCACTAATCTTCCATGTTGCTCGGACAGCTGCGGATAGGCGACTCAATTACGACAGAGACGTCGCACACAGCGGTGTGGAGCGTCTGCGGTTTAGTAGAGCGGTATCGAGTCGCGATATAGACGACGTACAACGACAGTACGGACATTTTTGGAGGTTAGCCGAACAAGGGGGAACTCCTTCGTCGTTTCCCCATAATCCAGGGTAGCCAATTTGAAGTCAGCTGGTTTTTCTATGGCCGATTTACATAGCTTACGGTTAGATAATTTTTAGGTAAATTTTTTAGATAACATATACATATATATAAAAAAAAAAAAAAACAGCACACAGCACAGCACTTGGATCTATTAAAAAAAAAAAAACCCCATATAATTACGTAGTTAGAGTAAGTAGATTCAGGTAGAATAAGTTAGGTAAAGATTTATTTTAAGATAGTCCATAAGTTTTATATGTATAAGAAACAAACAAAAAGTTAATTTACTAAGTTTTCTCATCTAAATAAAACTTTTCTTAGTAATTATTAGTAATAAAAAAAAACGAAATAAATACAAATTTAAGTTAGGTTACGTCGAAAGACATATTTTTAAGTATTAGGTTTAGCTTAGAGCGCCCGCATAGGGCCAGTAAGTTAGAATAATATAGATAAGTTAGTTAGGCTAGTTTTAAGCAGTTTTTGTTTAGCAAGTAAGTTATAATGAATTAATAATTAATAAAAATGCAAAAAAAAACAGTAGTCGTGTGTCAATACTATCACGTAAGTGGATATCAGTTGCGAGTTCTTGGTCTGCATGGGATATCCTCCCTAGCTACGACCTCAAACTTAGTACCAGGCCAAACTTCCTCTAGATTGCTAATCGCTAGCTTATAGAAATCACAGGATCTCTTGTTAGCACAAGCGATCAGCTTGACATGGCCTCGATGCCAACCGCCGTCACGACAGTTGGGAGGAGGGCCGGGATTTTCCTTCATGATACCAAGGAAGAATGTCGCCAGTTTGGTTGGGATCATCCTCCATTTATCTGGAGTGATTGTACCATCGACATCGTTCTTATCGATGCCACTCAGTATAAACCTGTCCTTGAGGACTTCGCTGTATAACTTCGATGTGACGTTGGATGGCCTGGAGGAGGTGCTGGTGTTGTGCACCTTAGGTATTTTTGAATCCGACCCGGATTCTTCCAACGATCTCTGTCTTTTAGACGTGAAGTCTCTGCTGGTCTTGTCAGGTTGAGTACTGACAATCTTGTTGGCCCAAACGACTAGGGTTTTCACCCTATCATTCATTTTATTCTCCGGAACTTTGCCGAATTTTTGGAGAATACGGCCAGCTGAGTGAAGATCTTTGTACGTCTGTTTTGAGGGAGCGACTTGTCGTGTGCCGGAGCTACAACCCGCTCCCGAAGAGTCTTTATTAGTTTGCAAAGTACTTTTGCTAGGCTCCGTGCGGCTTTTGGCAGTAGAAGGACCATGTGAATCCACAATCCTTTTGCTGTCCAGTGCCTTTAGAGTTTTACCGGTAAACAGCTTGATCGTCGTGCTACCGTCCGGTTTTAAAGGAGGACCGGTCTCATCTTGAATACTTTGTGTATTAATGTTGGTATTACCGGTAAACAGCTTGATCGCCGTTCTACCGTCCGGTTTCAAAGGAGTACCTCATCTCAGCTTTTCTACTTTTTGTATTGGTTTTTGTTAGTTGTAAGCCGTTATGGAAACTTCCATCGCAACATAGCCGGTTCTGCTGCGATAAGGCAACTTACGACAGGTCCTTGCCAGGGCACCTGAAGGAGCTCGTTACCGACTGATTTGACCCTCAGCCTTGCATCCTTGGGTACGATTTACTATTTGCTCACACCGCCACTGGAATCAGGTTGATTACTCTTTAGCTTCGGACCTTCCTCTGGAGACCTTACAGCTTGGGTACCCTGCTGTAATCGCCCTCTAGGATCACTAGATCCTTCTGAGCATCCAAGGTAAGTAATCGAAGAGGATGATAAGAAGCACTAATACACAGAGAACTAAAATATGTGCACATTGATGAGATATACAGTTTTGATATCCCTTCCAAATAACCCTGCAGGATAACGATGGAAAATGCACGCTGCTATACGAAGGTCGGTAACGACATCAACATTACACTTGAAAGGCACGTATCAAATTCTCAAGCTAACATTAGGGGTATGATCTATTAAAAGTTTGTACAACTACTCGCGTACTTCGACCGCATTGACATAATTGGAAGAACGCAGCGGACTGTCTTGAAACAAAAGCGGCGAATATGGTTTAGCAGTTAACGAATGCAAAATAAAATATATGCTGTCATCAATAAAGGACGCGACTTGGGCAGAACGTCACAATAAGCAGCTACAATTTTAAGGTAGTGAAAGACCCTGTCAACCTATGCTCCGCTGTAAATTAAAAAAAATACACCAGCGCAGAGATAAAGCGAAGAATCACTCATGGCAACCGTTGTTTCTTTGGATTAAGAAGGCAATTGAGTAGCAAAGACCTCTCATGAACAACTATTTATATTTATTTTGTTGGCGGTAACAGCTCAATGCAGGGTCTGGACTAGCTTCTCGCAGCCACTCGGACTTTGCGCCTCACGAATGGTTGCGACCTACACTTTTATGTCGTTTCCGAAGGGCAATTTTTTCGATATTCACGATATCCCAGTTCACAAAATCCCGTTTACAAAATCCCGTTCTCAAAATGCCGGAAATCAAAATTCCGGAAACCAAAATCCAAAATGGCTCTGCAATTACATATATGTGTTAAACATTTTTGAAGGCATTATTTTATACAAAATCGTGAATCAAATCTCAATTGTGTAGTATTATAAAATTAGGAAACAAAAAATTTCGTTTCGGAATGTACTAGTATTATGCTCGCCCAACTTCAGGTTGATTGTTGACACGAATTGAGCTGCGACCACCTTCAAGTTGGAGTCGGCCATTCCGTTCTGATAGCTGGCCACGTAGGCACAGAAGGAAAAAGGAAATATTGTGTAGTTTGTTTTAAGTTTCTAAAAACAGAAAAATAAAGTAAACGTTTATTGCTAGAACATCAGATGTGGGGTCACATATGAATTTAAGTAAAAACAACGTGTGGTTGACCCAGTAATTTATCGATAAGCTAGAACACGTGGGAGATGAGCAACAAGTTCAACAAGGCGCAATTGCTGGAGGCGCTGCAAGCCGCTGGTATTGAAGCCCCACCCTCCGCTTCTGTTGTACAGCTGCGATCGCTCTTATGTTTGATCCACTCAGGCTCAATTTGTTTGGCTTCCGTCAGCGACTGGGTGGATATTTCCTCCGCCTTCTGTGGTTTTTCTTCCGTGGCACCTTTTTCCACAGATGCCTTCTCCTTTTTTGATGGTGGGAGCTGTTTGACCAACATATTCGCACGGGGCGCATTCTTAAGTGTTGTGTCCCTCTTTCTTTTAGGTGTGTCGCATATTTCCTCCTGATGACTTATGGAGCGTTTTGCTGTCGCAGTATTGATCAGGCAAAATACTCGATTACCTAACTCCTCTGCTGTTTGGGTTGTCTTTGTTGCGGTCATGGGAGTACGCCCACTTTTCTCTCTTGTAAGTCTTGGATAGCCTGCGTCAACTATCTTATTATACGCTGAACGTATCAAGACTTGTCAGTCTCCTGATCGCATGATGTACATTGTTTTTGCCCTTATAAAAATTCATCAGGTCTTCAATTCTTTTGCCGAGGATATTCATGGCATCACTCTCAGCTTTTTCTTCTTTGGGATCTGCTGTTTTGCTTTCTTCCCCACTGGGTGCACGTTCCCTTCCTTTTGGCTTTTGGTCGCCTGTCTCAATTGGCTTCGAGTACGGTGACTTCTCCTCTGAGATTACCTTTGGTGGCGATCGCAAAAGTACAGAGCTCCTCCGGAATGGATTTTGCAGGGTTGATAAATCGCACTCCGCTCCGTTTTCTTCAGTGTTACTAATTTTAATTTTTATTTTTTTAGGTGTATCACCTGTATTTTTTTTTGTTTTGCTTGTTTTGATTGTTTGTATTTGATTTTGTACTCATTTCTCGTGGGTCCCGACTCAAAGCCGCTATCTCCGTCCGGATGTGTATTCACCTCTGTGATTCCGTGGTTATCTATGTAGGCAGGGTGGTCGTGCGAGGGTTGACACAGGACCTTATGGGTGCCTATGCCAGAGCCAGATCGGTGCTAATCAGGAATGCTACATCTGAACATACACCACCAACTTAACGGCGAGGTGACGGAGAACGTACTTTGAGGCCTGCCAAGGTTTTAACGGGACGGAGGCGGTTGCAGCATTAGCCTGAGAGCCGCTTCACTTAGATTTCACTCTAACTTACTAAGGTAACAGAATACTACAACCGTCAGCCCACAGCAATCAAGTCCACTCGGTGGTCCGGTATACCGTAATTAAGACCTTATCGGGCTCGGTCTTAATGCCTTGCATATAGGCTTAATATGTAGTGCTTCACGTGCTGTTATCGTGTTTGGATGGTTCCCCCGTTGCCACTCCTTAAAGTGGGGGGCACCTATAAGTTCGGAGAAAACCAACCCGCCCCGACGCGTTAGTTCTAAGAACAAAGGGCAATCTGACGTACGCAGATATGCTGCGAAAGGTCGAGAACAACCCTGAACTCAAAGAACTTGGCGAAAATGTGAACCGCATCAAAAAAAACGCTGAAAGGAGACCTTCTCATTAAGCTCAAAAGATCTACCAGCTCGCAGGCCACGAAATTCGAGGGAAAAATTAAAAGTATCCTAGTAGAACAAGCGGAGGTGAAAATCCTAACACACGAGGCATTGATAGAGGTAAAGATCTTGATGAGGTCACCACGAAGGAAGACGTGTTTAACGCGCTAGCAGTGAATCTGGCGAATAGCAGTGTCATGAAAGCACTAGCAAATAAGTCACTTAGGAAAGCCTACAGTGGTACCCAGACGGCAACCGTGAGTTTACCTGCAGAAGCAGCCAAGCAGCTCATCGAAATAGGCAAGGTACGCATAGGATGGGTTGTGTGCCGAATACGCTAGAAAATAAACCCAACCAAATGCTACAAATGCATGGAATTCGGGCACATAGCCAAAACTTGCAAAAGCTCAAGTGACTGGTCCAAATATTGCTTACGGTGTGGTAAAAGTGATCACATAGCGAAGCTATGCAACGAGGAGCCAAATACTCTGCCAAGGCAAGGAGGGTATCGATAACAACCACCTTACGGGAAGCCGTAGATGTCCATCGTACCAACGTGCATGGAGAGAGCTGCTGCTGAAGCAATGAAATTATTACAGCTAAATTTAAACCACTGTGAGGCGGCTCAAGCCCTCTTAACACAATCAATTCGTGAACTAGGTGTAGACGTCGCAATCCTAAGCGAACCGTATCGGAATTATGATAACACTGTATGGACAGCGGACGCAACAGGCACAGCAGCAATGTGGACTTTCGGCAAAAGACCCTTCCAAGAAACAGAGGTGAACCCTGAGACATTCTTTGTTAGGGCCAAAATCGATGGTTATCATATATACAGCTGTTATGCTCCACCGAGTCTTACGATCGAGGAATATGATAACTTCCTAGATAGGTTGAAAATGGATGCTAGGGGTCGTAGTCCGGTTTTCATAGCCGGAGACTTTAACGCATGAGCCACAGAATGGGGCTGCCGAAGGACAAACGGGAGGGGAATCAAACTTCTGGAGGCCTTAATGATCCATGACGTAGTTCTTTTAAACATCGGTAATGAACACACTTTTTGCAGAAATGGGACGGGCTCGATAATCGATCTTACTTTGGTAAACAACTGCCTTGCTCAGAAAACAACATGGAAGGTTAGCCCTCACTATACTCACAGCGACCACCAAACTATACTGTGTGAAACGACGAACGAAGAAAAGCGGCGCCAAATTACTTCAAGGAGAATAGTCAATAGATTAGGGTGGAAAACAAACACATACGACGAAGAGGCTTTTGCCCTTATGATCGCAGGTACTACGTTGGCTGGTTCGGCCAACGAGAAGTGTGTGCAGCTGATTACCCACATTACATCGGCGTGCGATGCTTCTATGGTAAGAAGAAGGACGAATACACGCTACTCACCAGTTTATTGGTGGAATGAAGATATCGCACTGCTACGCGCTAAATGTCACTGAAGACAGTGCCAGTGCAGCAGAGCCAGAGACAATTTCACCGAACTCCACCACCGGTATAAGGTAGCGCGAAAGGAGCTGAAAGCGACAATAAATAGCAGCAAACGTCAGAGCTTCGCCGGGTTATGCAATGGAGCAAATGAAGACCTCTGGGGGAGAGCATGCCAAGTGGTGATGAAAAAGTTGAAAGTTTTTCGAGCCCCATCCCCTACATGCCCAGATGTATTGGAGCATATAGTCGAATGTCTGTTTCCAAAACAACCGGAGATTCCACTGGAGGACGAGTCGCCTACACCAGCTCGACAAATTCCTAGGATAACTACAGAAGAAATTCTAGAGGCGTCCAACTGGTTTGGGAATAAAAAATCCCTGGACCGGATGGGATCCCAATGTAGCCTTGAAAGCGGCAATTAAAACAAGAATGGACTTGTTTGTGGACGTTTACAACGCCTGTCTAAGTAAGGGAGTCTTTCCTGATCAATGGAAGAAGCAGAGGCTCGTGCTACTGCCCAAGGGAGATCCATCAGCCTAGCGCCCGCTCTGTATGTTGGACATGACATGGAAAGTGTTGGAGCGAATCATAGGTAACAGGTTGGAAGCTGTGATTGAAGAAGGATGTGAACTATCAGCACATCAGTACGGATTTCGAAAGGCACGCTCGACTGTTGATGCTATTAAGGTAGTGGTTGACACAGCGAAAAGGGCCATAGAAGGAAGACGATGGAGAAGAGGCGCAAAACAGTACTGTTGCGTCATAACACTGGACGTTAAGAACGCGTTCATTACGGCGAGCTGGAAACAAATCTTTCAAGCACTTCGAAGTATGCGCATACCAACTCGCATCAGGGGAATTTAAAAAAGCTATTTCCAGCAAAGAGTGCTGCTCTATGAAAGAGAGGATGGTGTGAAAGAATACGCAGTCACTGGAGGAGTCCCTCAGGGCTCGGTCCTGGGACCAACATTATGGAACCTCATGTACGATAGAGTCCTTCGTCTTGAAATACCAGCCGAAGCAAAAATCGAGGGATTTGCGGACGATAACTGCAAAACAAATGGAAGAAGTTGTCCAAACTAGCAACGAAACCATATCAATTGTCCGACGGTGCTAGCCTCATGCTAGCAGAACACAAAACAGAGGCGATACTTATTACCAGTACAAAGCAACTGGAAACTATCACGCTCACAGTAGGTGGCTATGAGATAGTTTTGAAACCAGCTATCAAGTATCTTAGCTTAATGATTGACTCAAGACTTACTTTTAAAAACCATCTGGAGTACGTAAGCAACAAATCCTCACGTGTGGGTGCCGCCATTGCGCGGATTATGCCGAATATAGGAGGACCAAGATACAGCCGAAGGCTACTCGTAGCTGAAGTAGTCACATCCGTAGTCCTGTACGGATCACCAGTTTGGGCCGGAGCTATGAAAGTGACTTCATACAAAAGAAGAATCATAGCAGTAAACCGACTATGTGCACTAAGAGTGAGTAGTGCTTTTCGCACAACCTCGGACCACGCAGCCTGCGTTATCGCAGGAATGTTCCCAATTGATATATTGGCAGAAGAACTGCAGAAAAAGTTTTTAGAGTGCAGATATGAGGGGCGACTAACTCACGGGGAACCGGACACTATAGGAAAAAGCACAAGTTTGATAGAGTGGCAGCAACGCTGGAGTCTTTCTTCCAAGAGCCGTTGGACTTGCCGCCTTATCCCGACCTTAGAGACTTGGATAAACCGCAGACATGGTGAAGTTAACTTCTATTTAACACAACTTGTTGAAAATTATATTGAAACAGTGTTATTGCTATTATATTACATATATCTTTCCCTTTCTACACACACATATGAAAGTTTTAACTACTCTTTTTTGCTCTCGCTTTTTTCTTTTGAGTCAGTTACTTTTTGTAATTCATACGAAGCGGACTAATAAACTTTATTTTTCTCAAGTTTAAGTCTCGGACTTTCTTTCTTAAAGTTTTCAGCCGGGAATTTCGCAGGTTTTTCTTCATGGTGCCTTAACCCGGGAACGAAAGTCGTACAGAGATAAAGAAATATGGTAACGTAAAAAGTTCCAAAAGATTAGTCATTTAAAGAAACTCGTGTTCGCGTTCAAAGTTCACAAAATGGAGCTCTCCGGTCGGTCGGCTTACAGAGGGCAAGTTACGGAGATTGTGAAGTCTGCCACGGAATATTTAAATTCGCCTGGATCGCAATTGAGAGATGAGGACAAATTCGACGACATCGAAGAGGAATTAATTTCCTATATCCAGCGTTTGACAGCAGCCCACGAAAGCCTTCTCACTTCCAATCAGGAGGTAAAGAATAAAGCCATCATTAAGGAAGAAGATCTGGACAGAGAATTTGAAAAAATAGCCGGGTACCAAGACTCCGCCATAGGAACACTTGCTAAACTGAATACGCGCATTGCTAAACTTCGACAGAAGCAAACGCCAAAGACAGTGAATTCAAACGAATCATCTCTTAGCGCATCTGGCGTCATGCATAGTTCAGTAAAGCTGCCGGTATTAACGCTAAAAAAGTTCGATGGAAATTTCCAGGAATGGTTACCGTTCTGAGATCAATCCCGTAAAAGAGTTCACGAAAATGCCGGTTTATCATCGTCTGATAAGTTTAGCTATCTGGAGAATGTATTGGTGGGAAATGCTAAAAGGGTAATTGAAGGTTCTCTGCAACGGAGATGTTTTATGATGCGGCTGTCTCGCTTTTGAAAGAGCAGTTTGGCGATACAGAGCGCCTAGTCGATAAGCACCTACAGCAGCTAATTGCTCTTCGCCCTGTTAATTCGAGAACAGATGTACTTGCTTTGCGTCATCTATATAATTCTGTTACATCATGTTGTCGCACTCTCACTACCCTACAAATCCCATCGCACCAATATTTCGTCATGCTCAAGTCAATTTTACTTCGTTGCCTACGAGTGGAACTCCGCGTTGATTATCACCGCACCATAGAACGAGATAACGCTATTGACGAACAGGATGGATCTGAACAAACAAGTGGTTCTACTCTTTCGCAATTTGGAGACAAACAGGTTCAGGGCATCATGCGTTTTTTAAAGCGGGAGTTAGAATCGTTAAAAAGAAGTCGTGTTGTCTCTGTCAAAGGAGAATTGTCTGTTCTGTACATCGAATAAACACAGTACAAAAGAATGAGAGAGTGATAAACCTATTGCAGAAAAAAGAGAATTGCTGCGCAAAAACAATCGTTGTTTTCGTTGTACTAAACGCGGACATTCATCAAAAAATTGTAAAGGTGCGAAGTGGATTTCTTGTAGAAAGTGTTCTGCACATTCTTGATAGGGTACAAAATCGAGCGTTAAAACTTACAGGTGATAGAGACATTGTGAATTCCATTCATTCACTAGAACATCGGAGAAATGTCTCCTGTCTCTCCCTGTTTTATCGTTTTTTTAATAAAAAATGCTCCAGCGAAATAGCCAGCTGCATTCCTCCCCTTCAAAACTCCACCCGCAATACGCGACATGCTTCGAATGCACATCAGTTCACCCTAAAGCCTAACTTCGGTCGTACTGTTAAATATAGGGATTCGTTTATAAGCCGAACGACACGAATATGGAATGATCTACCAAGCTCTGTATTTCCCCATCACTACAACCTTCAAACATTTAAAGCCAACGTGCATAGGCTTCTCCTCTGTTCCTCTTCTCCCTTTCCTTAAAAGCCCGTGCCCTGTTAACAGTATAAAGGTATTCATATCCCTTTTGGAGCGCGCGAATTACAAAAAAAAAAAAAGGAATGCATTCGACGTCAATGTGTGACCCTTCTTTTGCCAAAGCTAAAGAGATCGCGGCACCGGTAATGAACACATCAAATTGCAAAAATCAAAGTGCACTGTGCCAGTTCTGTATTGGATAAATGAAATGTCTTTCTCAAGACAGGCATTGCCGCAGCACCGAGCAAAAATAAAAGCATTTTAATTCGGCGGCAGTCAGCATACATATATCCGTGAGAGCCTCGTGCGAAAACTTAACCTCATCTCTATTGGAAAAGTGAGTATTTCAGTCATCCCATTCGGAAGCAAAGAGCAGTCTCCATTCCACACTCTAGATAAAGTCAGAGTTGCGATACTAAGTCAGTTTACCAACAAAAGCGTATACATAGAGGCAGTAGTAGTTCCCGAGATTTGTGTAGATGTCCTCCCAGCTCCTGAAAGTTCATGTCCCTCATTCCAAGGAATCCAGCTAGCTGACACACAACATGTTTCCATCGAATCAGAAGACGGCCTAAGTGTTCTTGTTGGCTCGGACTTCCACTCTGGCCAGAACCTCGAGTTCGTACGAGTGGTATTTGGTTTCGTCAGTAGACAGCTTCCGGCAGGTTGTTCTCTTTCCCCCGCTGCAATAATATTCCGGCCAGGCCGGACGACGACGCATCCGTGTGAACTTCATGCGCACCCTCCGGGTCGAATAGCGCCAATACAGGAGGATTGGTAAGGGTCTTCTCCAGCCTCTGGAATGCCTCTTCCTGTCGTGTTGTCTGCTTTGGACTGCTTTGGTCAGATCTGTCAGCGGTTTCGCCTAATGTGCGTAGTTCTCCACAAATTTTCGGAAAAAGCTTGTAAGCCCCAAGAACTGTCGGACCCCATGGACATCCTTAGGCTTCGGGAACGCCACGATGGCGGCTGTCTTCTGTGCGTTGGTCCGTAGTCCGTCTAAAATTTTAATCTCTGTCTCTAAAAACGCACACTTATTCATGTTCAGAGTCAACCCTGATTCACTTAGGACCTCTAGGAATATCTGGAATTTCTGCAGGCATTCTTCAATGGACTTGTTGCCGATGGCGATATCGTACAGATAGATCGCCACGTCCCCTTTCCTCAAGCGCGACTTGATGATATTCATCCACGCCTGGAACTCTGCCGGTGCATTGACTAGCCGAACGGCATCCGGTTGAACTCGTACATACCCTCGTGGGTTGCAAACGCCATCAACTTCTTACTGCGTTCCTCCACGCAGATTTGGTGGTACCCCGAAATTAGGTTTCCAGCTAGGGACTCCACCACTTTCTCGATCACGGGCATCGGAAACTTCCTTTTCATCGTCACCTTATTCAGTGCCCGGTAGTCGATGCAGAACCGATCGCTGCCATCCTTTTTCTTGGTGAGAGTGACCAACGCACAATAATCTGAGCACGACGACCGGATCACCCCCTGCTTCAGCATTTTGCACACCATCTCCTTGATAATTTCCGTCTTCGAAAAAGGGACCTTATACGGCTGGATACAAACGGGCGTTGTCGTTGTCAGCTCGATCGAGCATTTGCCAAACTGAAACTCCCTGTTCGTCCGCGTTCTTGGCGAAGCAGTCGCGAAACGTACTGACAAGCGCCCTAAGCTATTGCCTGTCTTCTTCGGCTAGGTTTCCGACTGCCAAATTCTCCAACGATAATTCCACCTTCTCCTTCTGCTACAATCAACGCCTGAGGTGTCTCAGTCATGCAGTCTGTAATGGAGATGCACTTGTACGACTTCACCAACTTCACTTGTGGCTGAGCTGAAGTAGCCACATCCGTAGTCCTATACGGATCACCAGTTTGGGCCGGAGCTATGAAAGTGACTTCATACAAAAGAAGAATCATAGCAGTAAACCGACTATGTGCACTAAGAGTGAGTAGCGCTTTGCGCACAACATACGCGCATACATGCGGTCACAATGGAACGCGAACGCGTAATCATCATTTTGAGCCAATTAGAATGCTGGAACGTGAGAGAAAAGAGTCAAAGGGACTAACACGAATCCAGATGACAACTATGTCAGGTATAACGGAGATAACGGTCGGAAGAGAATTGGATGGCAATATGTTCCTTCGTAACAACTCTACAAAAAGAGCTGCGGAGAATAGAAAAGCTAAGAAGAGCAACTGAAGCTACGGAAGAAGCTGACACAAGAAGCATAGCATAAACTGCTAACCAGCCCCGCGAAGTAATACCTAACGGCAGTCCCGCAGGGAGAGTGGTTGACGTGTGTAGGGTGTGTGTTTAGTACATAGGCGTATTCCTGGCATCGATTACTCAGGTTTGCGAATCGTGCATGCTAGTAGCACTCTTGCTGTTAGTATCTATGAAGATTACACATCCCTGGCGAAATCAAAAAAAAAAAAAAACCTGCGATCGCTCTACGAGCAAGACCTCCGGTCAACGATGGAAAACACCGTTTCTGGGGAACCCGAAGTGGGTGCGCCTTCTGCCACGTTGACTAGCGGAGCACCTACTACTTCTGTAACCACCGCTACTTCTGCCGCAGCGCCTAAAAAAAACACAACCTCCGTAGCTTCCGAGACTTCCGCAACTGCTGTAACTTCTGAAGCATGTGCTATCCCTGACACTTCTGCCGCGTTGGGTACACCAACCACCTCGACTTCTGCCACTTCCGATGCACATGTGCGTACTTCAATGACGGATTCTGATGCTGAAGAGGAGCGGGAGCTATCCCGCCTTGAGAGGCGCAAGCAAATTGCCGATCTCCGACGAGAACTCGCCGAATCCGAGCCGAATAGTTCATCCGGGAGGAGAGTTACTTTACGGACGTCGAAGATGCTGTTCCGCCATTTTCTGGCGACGATTCTTATGCGATACGCAAATGGATTGCCGACTTCTATGATGTGGCGCAGTCCTTGGGGTGCGATGACCGATCCAAATACATCTGTGCACGCAGGTTGTTACAGGGGACAGCGAAGTTACTCATCCAAACCGTCAGAGTGGACACCTGGGATGCCCTCAAGTGCCTCCTAATAGAGGAATTCGACAAGCCTAACCAGGCAAGAAGTATACCGACAGCTGAACCTTCGAACACATCGCCGAGGAGAAACCCTTCTGCACTATGTGCTATCGATGCAAGAGATCGCCAGACATGCCGACATTGATGAAGCTGACCTCATTGAGTTCGTCATTGACGGGCTCTGCGACAACACAGCAAACCTGTCTATCCTGTATACGGCGAAGTCTCTATCAGACCTCAAGAGCTTGTTGCCGCGTTATGAAAAAAGATGTTCGTCCACGGCCATGCGGGCCGACACCAAAGTCAGCGCCCCTCGCCCATTTATAGTCACCACTTCCGCTAAGAAAACCACTTCAGACCTTACACCTTCAGAGGGCCAAATAAGGTGCTTCAACTGTTCTTCGTTTGGCCACATTTCCGTCAATTGTCCTAAAGAGAGAAGACCACCTGGATCATGCTTCCGTTGTGCAGACCCAGGCCATGTATATAAACAGTGCCCTAAGGCGCCGAAGAGACAAGTCAGCGTTATAAGGAGTGCCCTCCCCACCGACGACGAAGATATTGAGGACTACGGACTAGAAGAGTCCTTAAATGCAGTGCAATTGGTAAGCGTTGCTCCTTTTATTGAATGTAATTGTCTCCTTCATACCGGTAGTCCGGTTAGTTTCATTCACCGGTCGAAGTTGCCAGAAGAAATCCCAGTCGGAGACTTGTCCTACTCCCACTATAAAGGGTTGGGAGACGTGAAGATTTATACCTATGGTACTATATTTTGCTATCTGAAACTTGCTAAACAAATACATAAGATCCCCCTTTTGATCATTTCAGATGGGGTCACCCCAATGCCTCTGCTGATTGGTTGTGACATTTTGCAGATTTTCAACATTAATTTAAGAACAACGCCTGGCATTTCCTCTGAGCAACCTTGTACATCTAAGCGAAATAAAAAGCTAATATCAAATTGTTTGTATCTGTGCACTTACTCTCCTACTCCGATAGAATATAGAACAACAGTGATCAATAAGTTAACTGACCCGAGTGGAAATAAACTCTGCAGCGAAAGTGTGTCCGCGATTGGTGACAGCCCAGTCAATAAGAATAGTGAGTGTCGTAGTGACGATTCTGTTCCTCCGTCTATGGTCGATGATAGGAAGGTGTCAGAGATTTTTGCTATAGAACTTGAACCAGAACCAGTTGATATTAGGACAGGTCCAGAGCTAGAGCTGATAACTAGCGACAAAGTGCTAAAGATAGTTAGTGACAATTACACGAATTTTGATCAATCGAAGGTCTCGCCCTTGGAGTTCGAAATGCAAATTCGACTCACGATAGATACTCCGTTCTTCTGCCCTCCACGGCGGTTGTCCTGTGTGGAAAAGTACCAAGTGGATAAAATCGTAAAAGACCTCCTAGCATCCCCCTTACGCATCACCTATTGTCCTGACAAAAAAGAAGTCGGGTGAGATACGTTTGTGCGTGGACTATCGGGCTCTAAATAAATATACTGTTCGTGATAACTACCCCCTTCCGTTAATAGAAGATTGTTTAGAGTACCTTGGTGGGAAGAAGTTATTTACATTGCTTGATCTCAAGAGCGGTTTCCACCAGGTCAGGGTTTCTTCCGGTTCTACTCACCTTACATCTTTTGTCACTCTAAATGGCCAATACGAATTCTTAAGAATGCCATTTGGAATTAAGAATGCCCCCGGTGTATTTCAACGTTTCAAATCCCGTGTCTTCCAAGAGTTTGTCGATTCCAAAAAGATCGCATTTATATGGACGATGTTGTATATTTGTATATTTTAATTAGCCTAATACAAGCGGTAAAGAGACTTATAAATTATTATTTACAATGTTTACTTAATAGCTAGTATACATAAATCTAAATCAAGACCTGAGTGAGGAAGGGGAATAAAGGGAGTTTCTAAGTGAGTTTTTGCTGCACTGAAAATCAAAAAGGTTATGGCAGTCATTAGCCATGCGTAGCATTCGAGACATAGGCTCATTACATCCGTAATTACGGTGAAACTTGAGACGGAAGAGAGGTACTGACCTCAGAATACGCGGATTGGTGCTGAGTGAGATGGTTTGAAGCAGCAAAGGACAATCAATGTTGCCTGCTAATAACTGATGTACAAATAGTATATCGGCAACTTTTCTACGCTTTTCAAGCGATTGCATGTTCAGCAAGTTCAAGCGATGCTCGTAAGGAGGTAGATTGAATCTGCCAGGCCACGGGAGTCCACGTAGAGCAAAACGGATGAACCTCCGTTGGACACACTCAATTCGATACGAATGTGTATCGAGGTAGGGAGACCAAACTTGGCAGGCATATTCTAGAATTGGTCTTACAAATGTGAAGTACAGAGATTTCGTGACGTAAGGATTTGAGAATTCCTTGAACCAACGTTTCACATATCCTAGCGCAGAATTTGCTCTGCTAATAATATTGTCAATATGACTACGAAAATTAAGCTCACTGTCGCAAATGACACCCAAATCACGCAGAAAGGTGACAGTGGGAACAGGCTCTTCGCAAATCACGTACGTTCTAGGAGCTGTCGGAAGACGCTTCCGGGAATAAGTAATAGCTTCTCATTTATTTACATTCAATTCAAGAAAGTTTTTATTACACCAAGTAGAAAAGGTGTTCAAGTCAGATTGAAGTGCACGGGAGTCAGTGGGAGTGGAGATGTGTGTAAAAATGTTCATGTCGTCCGCATAAACTGACAGACGGGAATATTTAATAATGCCATCAACATCATTAATTGACAAAATGAAAATCAGGGGACCAAGATGGCTACCTTGGGGGACACCAGAGGGGGCCATAAAGGGATCAGATATAAAGGATCTAAAAAGGACTTCATATTGACGTTCATGAAGGTAGGATTTGATCCACGTAATAAACCCAGACTGAAAACCGAGAGCTTTGAGTTTCAAAAAAACAATTGCGTGCGAAATTTTATCGAAGGCTTTGCTGAAATCGGTAGCAACAACATCGACTTCTTTGCCTTCCTCCAATGCGCACAGGGTGCTGGATACGAATTCGGTTAGATTTGTGGTTGTTGACCTTCCCTTTAAGAAACCGTGTTGGTGAGGGGAAAATATAAACTTACAATGGAAAAACATTGCATCGTAAACAATATTTTCGAATTTCTTAGGTATGCAAGAGAGTTTAGCTATGGGACGATAATTAGAAACTTCATTTTTCAGGCCTTTTTTATGAAGGGGAATAATAAAGAGCTTTTCCAAAGCCTAGGGAAAACGGACTGTGAAAGCGACAGTTGGAACAGAGCCGTAAGGGGTTGAGCTAAAGAGTCTACACATTTTTTTTAAAACTACGGCAGGTATACCATCCGGACCAGCGGAGTATTCGCATTTAAGTCTTTCGATCTTTTCTTTCACGAGAGCCACTGTTATATCGATTGAAGTTAAAGACGTTTGGGCACAATCTCTCATGTACTAGAAGTATGAATGGTCGGGCTCTGATATGTGGTTAGAGAATGATTGACTGAAGAAATTGGCGAATAAGTTTGCTATTATTCGAGGATCGCTTGACGATGTATTGGAGAATATCAGAGTTGATGGGTAGCTGTCTGACTTTTCCTTGGTGTTAATAAAGTGAAAAAATCGTTTGGGGTCAGCGATGATGTCAGATTGAATACGGTCAATATATTTGATATAAAGAAACTCACAAAGTTCGGAAAAATGCGTATGTGCTAGGAGGTAATTGGAAAAGTTAATATCACAGCGAAATTCGAGGTAGATACGCCAGATCTTATTTCTTCTATTGCGAAGTGAGCGTGATTCCTTAGTATACCAAGGTGGAGATGACGAGAAACTCTTTTGGGGCATGTATGGGACGGATTGCATAAAACAGCCGAAAATTTCAGAGTAGAACAATCCAAGTGCATCATCGATAGGAATGTGTGTGCTGTTAAAAATGCTGTTGAGATTGATAGCACTTAAAAGGTTACTAAGTTTTGTGTAGTCTGCCTTGCGAAAATTAAAGCTATACGAATACTCTGACTGGACAGTATTATTATCGTTATTGTAAGATAATGTAAGGGATAGAGGAGGGTGGTAATGATTCAATTTGGATAAAAGGAGGTTGCTTGCTGTAACAACGCAGTTATCGGCATCTGACGAGAAAATAAGATCAAGTTGTCTACCAAGGTTATTAGTAACTCCACTTAACTGATATAGGCTGGAGTCTGATAGACAGTCGATGAAAATGACTTCCTTATCTGAAGAGGGGTTAGTTGCTATATAATGGGACTGATCGTCTGATGGAGCCCATTGGAGGTCGGGAAAATTAAAATCCCCCAGAATTAAAACGGTGTCGCGAGGATCAATAACATTAAGCAGAGAATCGAACGCGTCTATGGCAAGCTGGTAACTCTGCGTGGGCTGAGATAGTCGAATGTAACAGCAGAGGATAAAAATGTTGCGGTTTGAAATAGTTATTTTGACACAAATGTACTCAAAATTAGATGTGTCCGAAGTTTTTACTAGTGTCGAGTCAAGGCGATTGTGTACTGCCAGAAGAACACCTCGACCCACGGAATCATCCTCTTTCTCACAAGACCATCATCTCGAAAGACGTTAAAATCGGTCGTAAACAATTCATTGTTGTAAAAATCTTGAGTAAAATTAGTTTCGTTAAGGGCGAAAATGACATAGGGGAGAATTTTGGGAATTAAGGTATATAGAGGATGTCTTAGTTCGAAGCCCTCGGACTTTTTGATAGTATACACAAAGCCACTTAGGGGGAGTTACAAACAGATAAGGAATATCTAAATGAATACTTAATCGTTTTTTGGATGCTACGTTACTGGTGCAGGTACTGGAGTCTTTATGAATGACGTATTCTTAGTCCGAGAAACATATTCATGGACTAAAGTTCCATCTGGCCAAAATTCTCTTGATAGTAGCAGTTCAATTTGAGAGTCAGGAGTTAGTAGTTTAAAAGATGCTATTTCGCGGGGTTCTTTAAAATTATATTTGATGCATTTGAGGGATGAAGGTACCAATGTTTTGCTGCTGATGCAGTTCATAATATCGGTGACAGAGGTAGCAGAAGAAAGTCTAGAGATGAAGATTGTTCTACGAGGAGTCTTTTTCACTACCACTAGATTGACGGATGAAGATGTTAGATGCGACGATTCCTGACGAGAATTAGGTTGAGGTAGAGAGTCGTCGTTGCAACTAAATGGCGGAATTAACGAGGACGAGGCATCAGTCGGAGATTTATCGCTTGATACGTCAATAGCGGGAAGACCCGCAAGTGAATTCGTGTATGAACGTAGAAATATTTTCTGCTGCGGAGGTTCCAATTGCATAGGGGGGTAATTGCGATGGTTGATGCTGAAGCGGTGTTAACTCCATTTTCTTTAGTTTTTGTTTTTGTTGTTTGTGCTGTTTTTGTTCTTGTTGTAGATGTTCATGTTACTGACGTTGGTTTTGTAGAGGTTCTTGTTGTTGTTGTTCGGATTGTTGTTGTTGTCGTAGCAGTTGTTGCTGTTGATGTTCTTGTTGTTGATGTTGTTCTTGTTGATGTTGTTGTCGTTCTCGTTGTTGCTGTTGTTGTTGCTGTTGAAGTTCAAGTAGATGTTGTTGAATAAGGTGAAGTTGACTTTGTTGCTCAATTAGCTGCTTCTGCTGCGCCAGTATGGTGAGTTGATGTTCGCTGGTAGACTGATGTTCTAGTAGCAGATGATCAATATTATTGAAACCCTCCAACAATTTTTGTTTATTAGTGGTGTCAAAAATAAACACCTCCCGAATTTCCGCAAATATAGCAGATAGAGTATGAAAGGTTTTTTGCAACTATATAACCTTCCAATGCAAGACGTCGGTCCATATGCTGCGATGTTTTTCACAGTAGAAGCAGAGGCCAGGGGTTGACACAATTTTATCAATGTCTTTCCCTTTAATATTAATACATTTGGCATGCACGTTCTCAAGGTATATTGCACAAGATAATTTAACATCATTTGATTATTTTTTGCATACATAGCATTCAGAATCACTCATGATTAAGAATATATTTCCACAAGAAAATTCGAAGAAAAACGGTTGGAGTATCAGATAGCAAATATTTTCGGCGAAAAAGCCAGTTGGTTGGTTGCAGTATTTCATGAACGATGGTTGTGACATGCAATGAGTAAAGACAATACAAATTCAATGGAGTAGAATCCACAGAACGGCAGAAAATGCACTAAATATTGTACTCACACGAGCGGGGGAGTGAGATCACCACAATGTTTCTTCTTCTTGGAAGTAAACTCTCGGCAATTTAATGCGGGTAATAGAGATTGCATTATTGGTTCCCAGGCATGATGAATAAGATCGATACGTTTATTAAGAATTGCATCCGATGCATCATGTACTCCTCTCCTGTAAAGTTGAGTGAAGGCAATCACTTCAGTATCCCTAAGGAACCCCTCCCGTTTCACACCCATCATCTCGACCACTTCGGACCCCTTCCCGCAATAGATTCTAAAAGAAAACATATACTTCTGGTGGTTGACGCCTTTACCAAATACGTGAAGATGTATCCCGTTATTTCCACTAGTACTAAGGAGGTGTGTACCTGCCTTAATAAATATTTTGAGTACTATAGTCGACCCTCGAGAGTAATTAAGGATAGGGATACATGCTTTACCTCCTTGGAATTAACGCCCTGAATAATACCGTTCATAGGTCAATACGCACTACCCCCAGTAGACTCATCAGCGAGGCGTTGTAGTGGACAAACTAACTGAGTTCCTAGATGAGAAAGAATTAACAATAGGCGAGCGAGACTTAGGTGCCCTAAGGGAAAGCGCGTCTAGAGAAACACATAGAGTTCAGGATTATAGCCATAGGCAGTTTGAGGAGCACCATCGTCCTCCGCACACTTATAAAAAGGGAGATTACGTTATTATAAGGAATGTCGACACGACTGTTGGTACAAATAAAAAACTCATCCCTAGGTTCAAGGGACCGTACAATATCCACAGAGTTTTGCCACACGACAGGTATGCGCTGCGCGATATAGAAAATTTTCCAATTACCCAGTTGCCATATGATGGCGTGGTAGAAGCTAAAAATATCCGATTATGGAGAAAACGCCAATGACGTCACTGTTGTTCGGGGCAGCGCTTGTCACTGTACTATTAAGTTAGGTTAAGTTAAGCTAAGACTAATGTAGTTGATCGAGGTCGATCATGTTGTCAGATTGGCCGAGATGTAATATTATAAAATTAGGAAACAAAAAATTTCGTTTCGGAATGTACTAGTATTATGCTCGCCCAACTTCAGGTTGATCGTTGATACGAACTGAGCTGCGACCAACTTCAAGTTGGAGTCGGCCATTCCGTTCTGATAGCTGGCCACGTAGACACACAAGGAAAAGGGAAATATTGTGTAGTTTGTTTTAAAGTTCTAAAAACAGAAAAATAAACTAAACGTTTATTGCCAAAATTGTGAAACAATTAATCGTGAAATGCATATTGTAATATGCGATCTACGGCTCGAGTAGATAAAACGTTATTCTGTGAGATTATTTCTTTATTTTCTAGTCAATAGAACAATTCAAGTTCACACTATACTATTCTTCGTAAATTCTTTCCTTACAAGGTCTCTTTCTTCTCAAATCACTTTATCTCATTACAATTACTTAATTCACAAATCCAAACTAATTACTTCTTCTTGTTAACTCTTACCTTTCAATGTATAACAAAATTACAACTTCGCCGATTATCACTTTCCCAATCTCTTCGTGCGGTTCGAAAACCAACTGCCTTGCCTCGATCGCCATTTGTCCTTATATAGTCGCATTTCTGATAGCCAGAAACTTCTAGCAAATTCTTCGACCACTGGAACAAGAAAAATCAGATGTAATAATTCCAAGATGACAGCTGCAGCCAATAATCTCTTGCGGTTATAATTCTCTTGCGGTTATAATTCTCTCTTAATTCCGCGACGTCGTATCCGTCTCTTACTGTGGACACGAACCTCGAATGAAAAGACACTTCGGAATGTGTTGCATACATCTGTGCGCGTAGTTATTATGCTACATTATGTTACAATATTGTAACATGCGAGCTACGGCTCGAGTAGATAAAACAGTATTCTGTGAAATTATTTCTTTATTTTCTAGTCTATAGAACAATTCAGGTTCACACTATACTATTCTTCGCAATTCTTTTCTTACAATGTCTCTTTCCTCTCTAATCACTTTATCTCCTTTCAATTACTTAATTCACAAATCCAAACTAATTACTTTTTCTTGTTCACTCTCAACTTTCAATTTATCACCAAATTACAACTTCGCCCATTATCACTTTTCCAATCTCTTCGCCACGGTTCTAAACCAACTGCGTTTTTTTTTGACCGCCATCTGTCCTTATATAGCAGAAGTTTCTGATAGCCAGAAACTTCTAGCAAATTCTTCGACCACTGGAATAAGAGAAATAATTCTTGCAGTTATAATTCCCTTTTATCCCTGATATTATTCGTCTCTTTCGTTGAAATGAGCTGTGGAGACTTCGTCCCAGACACGAACCTCGAATGAAAGGACAGTACGAACCAAAATTCTGCCAGAATGAAAAGTCACTTCGGAATTTGTTGCGTCATATTTTTAGGGGGCGTAGTTATTATTATGCTACACTGCCCCCCTCTTAGACGTGTTCGTCCCGAACAAGTGCATCCTCATTTCGGCCATTGTATCGACTCAGTCGGTCCACATGAACCACTTTCATTTTGGCCCTCGGTCCTCGCTGGATGCGGTAGACAACATCGTTGATGCGGGTTACTATTCTGTAGGGACCTTCCCAGTTCCGCTGTAATTTAGGTGATTTCCCCTTTTGGCGATGGGGATTATACAGCCACACCAGATCTCCTTCCTGGAATCCTGACGTTGTTGCCTTGGCATCATACCTGGTCTTCATGCGGTCGCTCGTCATCTTAATCTGGCTTCTGGTCCTTTGGTGTATGTCCCTAAGCCTTTCCCTAAGGTCCGCCACGTACTCTTCTTCATTTCTGGGCTCATTGGTAGGAGATCCAAATTTCACCTCACTGGGTAAACGAGCTATTCCACCAAATAAGATTTCGAACGGCGTATGTCGAGTAGTGCTATGCACGGCACTTCTATAGGCCATCAAAAACAAGGGAATCTGCCGGTCCCAATCCCGTTGGTAGTCACCTACGACCTTCGAGAGATGTTCGTCCAAAGTCCTATTGAAACGCTCCACCATACCGTCCGACTGTGGATGAAGCGGGGTTGTCCTTGTCTTTTTGATTCCGAGTAGTTGACACATCTCTTGGAAGAGTCTTGACTCGAAGTTCTGCCCTTGGTCAGAATGCAATTCCAAGGGCACACCGAATCTGCTAACCCAATTGTAGACGATCTGCTCCGCCACGGTTCTGGCTTCCTGGTTAGGGATCGGAAACGCTTCCGGCCACTTACTGAAGTAGTCCATCACTACGAGTATATACCGATTACCATTGTCGGTTTCCGGAAAGGGCCCTGCGATGTCAATGGCGATTCGTTCGAAAGGTGCTCCCACGTTGTATTGGTGCATCTTACCTCGAGTTTTGATTCTCGGACCCTTGCTAGCTGCACACACGTCGCATTTTCTGCACCAGTCTTCGATATCTTCCTTCGCTTTTAACCAATAAAAACGTTCTCGTACCTTTTCTAGCGTCTTATTCACTCCCAAGTGGCCTCCGGTCGCCCCGCCATGCATTTCCTGTAACACCTCCTTGACCCTCGTCCGCGGTACGACAAGCTGCATTACAAACGACTTTCCGTCGGAGGATTCCCATTTTCTTCTCAGAACACCTTCTTGGACATGGAGGGAGTCCCACTGCGCAAAATATGCCTTTAAGGTCGGGCTTCTGTGAGAGATGTCCTGATGATCCGGTTTCTCCATGTTCTCCTTCCAGGCCAGAATCGGCTCGATATCCGGGTCTTCCTTCTGAGCGTTTCGGATCTCATCTACGCTCCAGCCGGCGATAGGTTCGGCTCTCATTCTTTGGATGGAAACCAGCTCCCGTTCTTCCTGACGCGCACAATGTTTACAATCCGCTCTGCATGGTCTCCGGGACAGTGCATCCGCATTAGAGTGGAGTTTTCCTTTACGATGCTGTATTTCGTAGTCGTAGATTTGCAGCCTTTCGATCCATCTTGCGACCTGACCCTCAGGACTCTTGAACTGTAATAGCCATTTTAAGGCTGCATGGTCTGTGCGAAGAACGAACTTCCTCCCGTAGAGGTATTTGTGAAAATGCTTCGTAGCCAAGATCAAAGCTAGAAGTTCCCGCCTTGTCACGCAGTAGTTCCTTTCTGGCTTAGAGAGCACCTTGCTGAAGTACGCAACCACCTTCTCTTGGCCGTCATGCACCTGGGAGAGTACGGCTCCTACCCCGACATTACTAGCATCTGCATCCACAACGAACGTTTCCCCGGGAGTGGGGTAAGCCAGTATCGGGGCATCGCATAGCCGTTGTTTAAGTGCCTTGAAGCTCTTCTCGCACTCAATTGACCATTTGAATTGTTTTCCCTTTTCCGTCAACTGGTGCAGGTTCTTTGCGATCCCGGCAAAATCCTTCACGAACCGTCTGTAGTAGGTGGCTAGGCCCAGGAAGCTCCTTAGTTGGTGTTTGTCTTTGGGGACTGGCCAGTTTTTCACCGCTTCGACCTTCTCCGGATCGGTTCTCACTCCTTTCGCTGAAATTATGTGTCCCAGGTACTTGACTTCCGCTCTAAACAGGGCGCACTTCTTGGGGTTGAGCTTCAGGTGGGCACTTCGAAGCCTTTGAAACACATCCCTTAGATTGTCTCGGTGTTGCGCAAACGTTTTTCCTACGACGATGACATCATCCAAGTATACCAAACAGGTTTTCCATGTTAACCCTTGCAGGACACATTCCATCAATCGCTCGAAAGTCGCCGGAGCATTGCACAGCCCGAATGGCATTACCGTGAATTGCCATAGCCCATTTCCTGCGGTGAAGGCGGTTTTCTCCCGGTCTTCTGGATGGATCTGTACCTGCCAGTAGCCACTTTTCAAGTCGAGAGTGGAAAACCATCGGGCTCCTGATAGTGTGTCTAGCGTGTCGTCAATCCGTGGCAGAGGGTAGCTGTCTTTCTTGGTGACGTAATTGAGCTGCCGATAGTCCACGCAGAACCGCGTGCTGCCATCTTTCTTCTTAACCAGTACAACCGGTGATGCCCACGGACTTTTGGAACTTTCAATCAGACCTTCTTTCTCCATTGTCGACACCATCTCTGCAACTTCTGTCTGCTTTGCCAATGGAAGGCGCCTAGCAGGCTGACGAATTGGTCTAGTATCACCAGTGTCTATTCGATGTTGTACTAGGTGTGTTCGGCCGTATTCTCCGTCCTGTGAGGCAAATACATCAGCGTACTCATTGATAAGATTCTCTGCCATAGTTCGCTGCTCCTGATTCAGCTCACTGGACTGGAGAATCGTCTCTCTCGTTTCCGCTGTCCAAGGTGATGGGAGAGGTTTTGGAGCATCACGTTCAGATATTGTTGCGACGGCGGTAATCGGCGTGCATTTTCCAGTCACCTCCCCTCGCCTTAGTTTGACAGTATGTGGTCTTGCGTTCAAAACCCTCACTGGAACCATGGTGTTCTTTGGTTCGACTAACGTCTTTCCCACGATGTAGTCTTGAGAATTCTTCTCTGGGTCTGGTTCTACTATGTAGAATCGGTGGCTCCCAAGATCACCTTCCAGCTTCGTCCAAATGATTGTCTCTGAAGACGGCGGCAAAACTTCGTCTTTGCTGATGACTGTCCTGAGAGTTACGGCATTCTCATTTCCGTACACCATCGGAATCTCCACATTTCGATACCTCAGTACTTGCATCCCGATGTCCAAGATTACTTCATTTGCTTTCATGAAGTCTACTCCGATGATGCACTCGTCGCATATATCTGCCACCAGAAACGCATGGCAGAACGTCAGTCCTGCCAGAGTAATCGTAAGACGAACTTCTCCAAATACCTTCGCCATTTCCCCTGTTGCAGTCTTCAGGCAGTAGCTGTTGGTGTTGTGTAGCCAGGAGCTTTTGACGATATCTCTTCTTACAATGGAGGCAGTGGCACCTGTGTCGATGGTGGCTACGTACTTCTTCTTGTTGATTAGTGCCTCCACTGTCAGGCTCTTGTTATCCCGTTTGGTTTGCGAAACTTGAATGGTGGTCCTGGGGGCCTCGATTCCAGTAACCAACTTCTGCCCCGCGAAGTTGGTCCTTACGCATTTCCCGACTGCTGGTTTTGGGAAGTCTGACTGACAGGGATGGATGTTATCACTGCCAGATGCTTCCTCTCTGCTTCTCCTACTTCCGCAATGTGAACAATTTCCTCGTCTAGGTGCACTTCTGCACTGCCGTTGTAGGTGTCCGGTTTGGTTGCAATTCCAGCAACGGATTTGACTTCCGCGAGCTCTGTCTTCATCCATGACGGCTGTTCTCTGGCATGAGCATTCCACGACGGACATTTCCCTGACACGGTGTATTCCCTGGTATGCTTGGTCCGCAGCCTTCATTGACAAATCGAATGCCAATGCCTCGGGGAGTGTTCGCTTTTCAGCCATCCTTACAGCCATTTGCAGTTGTCTGTCCTCTATGGCCTGAATAAAAGCTTCCACCGCCATTTCGTTGATAAGCTCCTCACCGGCTTTAGGGTATGAAAGATGGGCTAGTCGCTCTATATCCGCTTGCAGCTGTTGGAGCGTTTCCCCCCTTTTCTGGACTCGACTACGCAGCTGAACCCTGTACACCTGCTGCATGTGTTCATCCCCAAACCGCATCTCGATAGCCTGAACCAGAGAGTCGTAGTTCTGCTGTTTATCTTCCGGGATGGTCTGCAAGAGCTCCGCAGCTGGACCCCTCAGTGCAAGTGTGAGTGCAATGGACTTCTCTTCATCGTCCCAGCTATTGGTCATTGCGGCCGCTTCGAATTGCCTTTTATAAATTGGCCATGATGTTTGACCATCGAAGATAGGAGGCTGCATCTCCTTTCTTCTCAGACCGTCAGTGGAATATTCCCGTGCTTTCTGTCTCTTCACGTTGCTGAGCTCCTTAGCAAGATTTTCGACTTGCTTTCCTACTATCTCGAATTTCGTATCCACTTTTTCAAACTGAGTCTCTATCTTCCCGAACTGAGTTTCATGTTTCTCAAAATTTTCATCGAATCTAATTTCGACTTTTTCGAGTTGCGTCTCGACCTTCTCGATTTTCTCTTCGATCACTTCGAATTTGGATTCCAAGTTCCTCTTTTGCTCATCAAGTTTACTTTCCAGAGCATCTAGAGAATTCTTTTGTTCGTCCATTGCTTTCTTTTGTTCGTCCATTGCTTTCTTTTGTTCGTCCATTGCTTTCTTTTGTTCATCCAGCTTAAGTTCTAGAGAATTCTTTTGTTCGTCCATTGCTTTCTTTTGTTCGTCCAGCTTAAGTTCTAGAGAATTCCTTTGGTCGCCCATTGCTTTCTTTTGTTCGTCCATCGATTTCTTTTGTTCATCCAGCTTAAGTTCTAGAGAATTCTTTTGGTCATCGAGCTTATGACTTTGATCTTCTATTGCTTTCTTTTGTTCGTCCATGACTAACTTAAGTTGCAGGAGCAGACTTGTTATACCCGGGTCGGCTACTGTACTTGCTGGTTCCTCTTCCACGTCAAACTCTATGTCATGCGGATTTTCACCTTCCTGCGTTACTGCTTCTTCCAGACGAATCAGTAGGGCATCTTTTCCCCCAGTTGTGTCGAGATTCCGCTTACTGAGTTCTGCCTTTAGTTGAGTTATAGTTAGTTTTCCCAATTTGCGACCCATTTTGCGCAACTAATTAACTCAACACAGAAATCGTTTTTTTTTTTTTTTTTTTGTGCAATTTCACACCACGGAAATAGTTATTCACAGAATAAGTTTTATCCCAGCTTCTGACACCAATGTAACATGCGAGCTACGGCTCGAGTAGATAAAACAATTATTCTGTGAAATTTATTTCTTTATTTTCTAGTCTATAGAACAATTCAGGTTCACACTATACTATTCTTCGCAATTCTTTTCTTACAATGTCTCTTTCCTCTCTAATCACTTTATCTCCTTTCAATTACTTAATTCACAAATCCAAACTAATTACTTTTTCCTGTTCACTCTCAACTTTCAATTTATCACCAAATTACAACTTCGCCCATTATCACTTTTCCAATCTCTTCGCCACGGTTCTAAACCAACTGTGTTTTTTTTTGACCGCCATCTGTCCTTATATAGCAGAAGTTTCTGATAGCCAGAAACTTCTAGCAAATTCTTCGACCACTGGAATAAGAGAAATAATTCTTGCAGTTATAATTCCCTTTTATCCCTGATATTATTCGTCTCTTTCGTTGACATGAGCTGTGGAGACTTCGTCCCAGACACGAACCTCGAATGAAAGGACAGTACGAACCAAAATTCTGGCAGAATGAAAAGTCACTTCGGAATTTGTTGCGTCATATTTTTAGGGGGCGTAGTTATTATTATGCTACAATATGTATCCACAGGAAATCACCGTCAATGGGACTCATACATTTGTTAAGTAATTGACAATGGACTTGAATGAATTTCAGATTCTCGTGGATTTAAATGACTTGTACTATTAGGTGCATATATGAGAATCTGCAAGCATATGCTTTTAGATTTTTATGGACTTGAATGACTTATAGGGCCTATGAAGTATTATCAGATTCTCATGTGATGGACTTAAGCGATTATCTATTTAGGATTTCTATTATTTATGGTGCGGCTGCAGGATATTTTGTTAGGAATGTAAGTTGTATGATGATTTGGTTTAACTTGCAATTTATGAACGCAATTCTTTCTCAAATTTTTTCTTAAATTGTTTTAGCTTGTTCATCGTCATTTTGGTGTCAGTTTGACTTTTTATTTGAGAGCGATAGAACCGTGCCTTAAAGGGATATTTGAGCCAGACCTCCCAACGCAGTCAAAGAATCAATAAAGCGCAATAACATTAAAATAACAGTCGAGTCTTTTTTTTTATTTAGTTTACATCTCAGAATTGTGCTAGCAAATTCCAACGTGTGAGCGTGTACTTGGGCTATTCTTTTCATATTACTCTAATGGGGAAGACTTGAAACGAAAGACACTGCGTTATTCTCTTTTGGTGTCGTGTCTTACTTTTAGACGTCGAGATTCTATCGATTAGAATTTTTTATATTGCTGTTTCTCGCTTCATTCGTATTTTACTGTATTCAGTGATGGCTGCCGCATACACACGAAACACATTCACACCAAAACCGCACACACACGAAACACACTCACACCAAAAATTCTTCCGCACGATACATGATGCTGAGAAAAAAAAAATGAAGCAAATAAAAACAACTACGAATGATGCAAAATTAAAGACACAAAAGTTCTGACCCCCCCTTCCTAAGTACGAGTATTTAGTGTCTGTCCTTTCGAGTCTTCGCGTGTAAAAGTGTTCATTGCTGTTGATGCAGTGTAGGCGAAGACCAACGAAAGAAAAGAAGAGGAAAGAGTAACAAAAACAATGACGGGTACATACGCCCTTTGAGAACAGCTGCTAGGTGAATGCTGTAGACTGCGGTCATTGACTTTAGTAGTGATAGCTGTTCGTGGATTTTTTTTGTGCGAAGGTCATCGTGGACTTGCTTATGCGCTAACGATTCTTGACCGCTGAAATTAACCGTTGCTTTTTTTTTGCTGTGTAGGTGCTGTAGACTGCAGTCGTTGACATCTTCTCAGTGATCGCTGGCTGGTTACCTTTGTTTAGGGTCTGCCGTTACACTGGCGATTGATTTTAGCCGTTGAACATCGGCATTGTTTACCGGCGGCAATCTTGTTGAAAGTGGGAACTCGATCGACTTTATAAGGTGCATCGACTTGGTAGCTGTGCACGAGACGGTAGACCGTTGACTCTGGCATTGTTGCGCTGCGGCATTTGGTAGGATTTTGGAGATTGACGATTGCACCGTCTTCTTAGGAATTTATCCAAATGGCAGACAGAGCAAAACATGAAACAACAGATCCTGTGGCATCCGGTGAGAAACCTCTAGGAGCAAAGGGATGAATTTGAAGTGGATGAATTCCTGCGGTTAAGGTAGAAGTTCGCCGAAATTGCGACGACGTACTCAGGGGTTGTCGCAGTCAACAAGCAGTGTATTGACAATGGAGCCAAATGAGTTGTGAAGGTGCCTCCAAGAGAGCAAGTGGAAGCAGTGGCTGATGACGTAGCCAGGGGAAGGTGTTATTCGCGCAATTTGTATTCTGTGTGAGATCTTGCGGAGATCCAAGGCGTATGCTGGGCTATGCTCCGAAGCATGGAAGAGGAAAGTCTTGGGCACGCAGAGAGTCTATGCACTCGATGAGAAGCTAGTGCTGATGCCTGCGACTACGAGGCTAGTGGAAGCGGCGAAATTGTAAAGCTGTAGTGTGACGGCAGAATCTCTGGAGAAGGTCTTCTCGGGCATCAAGGATGCCACAGTGAACAGGTGCCAAGTCAAAGCTTTCATTGACTTAGAAAGGGGCTGTGTCACCTTGCTTCATACAATTGCCAAGGATGGTGGTATTACGTATGTCGAGGACCGGAGGCGCTTAGGTGGGTTCGTAGGAGGAGCCTGCCAGACAATTGGACGGGTCTATGCTGAGGTAACCGTCTACAAGCTGATGCGAAGTCCTGATCGTACCGAAGGAGAGCGAACCATACGAGATGCTGATCGGACGTAAGCTGTTGGGCCAACCCCAGGTCAAATTGGTGAAGTCGTTCAATTGTCTCTTTACGGGATGCATGGCAGAGACAGCGAGAGCACTGACAGTATCGGAGGGGGTTCGTGGAAAACTCCAGAGACTTCTAAACTGGTTCCCTGACTGCTTTGCTAAGAACTCAGAGGAACTGGGAGTTTTCCGTTTTGGTGAATGCTTTACCGAGTTCACTACGACAGTACCGGTTTATGTTCAGCCATAGAAAATTCCGTTAGCAAAGAGGGAGGTAATCAAAGAGAAGGTGTCCCAGGTACACTCCTGCTATTTGCGTACACTCCGAGGAGCATTATGGGTAACAAACTACTGCTGGAGCTGGGGGAACGGAGGTGGCTAGAAGCCCATGAAATGGAAAGATACAGCACACAAAGGCGTGTCGGAAAGCGGCATTTGATGCAAAGGCCATAAGCCATCGACGCAGTATGAGCCGGGGGACCTTGTACTAATCGAGAACGAACCGGCAGCTACATGGGTTTCGAGGAAGCTGGTGCCACTCTACCGCAGTGGAGTTTTTTTTTATTTAGTTTACACAAGTTTATTTAGAGCAGGTCCAAAGTTGTGTTGCTGTAAGGCTGGATTTATTAAAAATGGTGCCGTGACTTTATGTCACTCTCTAATATATCTTCCTTATCTGATCAAATTACGGAGGCTCCGGGAAATTACACCACAGGAAAATACGCCTAAATTTCCTTATATACGCCATTACTCCAGAATTCAATTTCCCACTATTATGTGCTTTTAATTTAGAGTTATGTCTGGCAGCCTAATATATCTTAACAGTACTTGGATGGGCTAAAAGGATTTCACACTGTGGGAAAACTCTTCGACTCAAACACCGATGAGAAAAATATAACTTTGATATATGGAAACAGAAAAACTTCATCTAAAAGCATATGCTTTCAGATTCTCAGGAATTTAAATGAGGGGGGTACTTAAAAGCATGTGAATCAGGAAAAAGTGACTTCTTCATGATTCTCCACTATATGAGAATCATGAAGACCACTTAACCAATTGAGTATTTTCATTTTTCAGTGTGGTTACCCTTGTAGTGAGGGGCGGTAAACTGGGGTAAGAAAGTGGTGGTAAGAATTTAGGGTAATAAAGCGAACTTCGCAAACATTCTTTTAAGAACGCTAAATGTTTAGATTTCATTATCAATTTTTAATAAATTCTCACCACCAACGATTTATAAAAAAATAAAATCCTAGAAGTTTTAAAAATTTGCCAAATTTTTTCAATGCCCAATTTCCCGGATTTCTGAAATTTAACAATATTTTTTTCGGGATTTTGGTCATTCGGTATTTTGGAATTCAGGAAATTGTGTCGTTCCCGACAGTTTTACTATCGGATGTTTGTCAGACGGTCGCGAGAGGTGGGACCGTGGGAAAACTTGCTTTTTATTTTTGTGTTCTCTTAGATTCGAACCTCGAACCTCTCGTTCAGTGATCGTGCACTTAATCATTGAGTCACGGCGCCCACTAATTTCACTTTATATAAGACGCTCATCTTGCCAGCCTTGCTATACGGTACAAAAGCAAAGGCGAATGAAAACACCCTTGGTTGTTTTGAAAGATTCTTCTTCGAGTAATTTTTGGTCCCGTTTCTATCGACAGGGAATGGAGGAGAAGATAAAACAAAGAACTGTATCAATTATATAGCGATATCGACCTAGTCAGAAGGGTTCGAATTCATCGCCTTAGATGGCTGTGACATGCAGATCTAATGAACATCAACGCAACGGCCCGGAAAGTCGTCGAATCTGTTGTGAAATGAAAGAAACAATTAAACAACAAGTAGTATTTTATTAAACTAAAATGAAAAACAGAAAAATCAAAGTATATATTTGTTCAATGAAATCTGTTCACACGAGTCTGTTCGTGAGTTGAGTATTAAGATGTATTTAAAAATGAGTTCAGTTCAACACTCCCCTTCACTGTGGACACATGTTTTTAATTTATAATTATTAAATTATTTCAGAGCATGAGCGTTTATAGGCAGTGAGAGAGAAAGATAGATTGGTGTAGTGGTTTGAAACGTTTTGTCCTTCGTTCTTCAACTTTTGGATATAATGATGTTTAATTGCAACATGTTTTGTTCTCTTATGATATTCAAGATTTTCGACCAATTTGATGCCGCTGTTATCACAAACAATTTTTGCTGAACCGTTGATAGCCGCTAACACACCAAGCTTCTTCAAAAATGCCCGTAAACATATTGCTTCCTTCCCAGCTGCACAACTTGATAAATATTCCTCCTCCGTGGAAGACAGAAAAATGACTTTTTGCTTTTCACTACACCAGGAAGCACATGATCCACTCATGGTAAAGTCATAGCTACTTCGGGATCTGCGAGAGTCGACATCTCCGGGAAATCAGTTCTGCAGGTTTTGGTCAGTTTGGGATACTTAATTCTATAGTCAGATGTCCCCTTCAAATAATTGAAGATCTTCTCGACTGCTGTGATTTGTGAACTGGATGGATTTTCCAAATATTGGCTGAGTATATTCACCGCATAAGCAATATCTCGGCGAGTGGCGACAGCTAGGTACGAAAGGCTTCCAATTGCGGAAATATTAAGTTCTCCTTCTCCTGTTCATTTGCAGCTTGTAGTTTCACATTCGAATCAGCAGGAATACGAGAAAGTGACGAAGAATTCATGTTGGGCTTTTTCAAAACTCGGTTGCAGTATTGTTTCTGATTAATAATCAGTTTTGGACTTCCTTCGTATTTGCTGTTGTTTTGCTTCTTAGTCCATAATGATGTTCTTTATTGTTTTTTTTTCATTTTAAATGCATTTTTATTAACCCAATTCGATTACAACTTAAATTCTAGACAAAAAACGTTTAAAACTAGCTTAATTAACTTAACTGTGTTATTCTAACTTATTGGCCCTATGCGGGCGCTCTAAGCTAAACCTAATACTTAAAACTATGTCTTTCGACGTACCGTACTTAATTGTTTTATTTGTCTTATTGTTTAATTATTAATAAATACTAAAATATTTTTTGATAAAATTTAAAAAACTTAATGTATGTACGTTTTTTTAAGAAAAACATATACAATAGTATTATTCAAAGTATTGCCTATCTGAAGCTATGACTTTTTCCCATCTTTCTGGCAATTTGTGGATCCCATCCCAAAAGAACTGCGCCGGCTTGGCAGCCAAGAATGAATCAAGCCATTTTTTGTTTTTGAATTTCTGCTCTGATGTGAACCGTATTTCAGTGAGGGCGTTCTGCATCGACCGGAACAAATGGTAGTCAGAAGGGGAAGGTCTGGGCTATAAGGCGGGTGGGGTAAAACTTCCCATCCACTGTTTTCCAAATAGTTCTTAACCGGAATAGCAACGTGGGGCCGAGCGTTGTCATGATGGAAAATTATTGCCTCGTGTCTGGTCGCATATTCCGGGCGTTTTTCGGCTACGGCTCTCTTCAAACGGATTAGTTGTGTTCGGTAGCGCTGTCCATTGATAGTTTCACCCGGTTTTAGCAGCTCATAATACAGCACACCCTTCTGATCCCACCAAATACAGAGCATTATCTTCGCGCCATGGATATTCGTCTTTGCCGTTGATTTGGCTGGTTGGCCGGGTTTCACATATGATTTTTTGCGCTTGGGGTTATCGTAATGGATCCATTTTTCATCACCAGTAACAATCCGATGAAAAATGACTTCCTTTCGTGGCGTTCCAGCAGCATTTCGGACATGCAAAACCGCCTTTCGACGTCTCTCGGCTTGAGTTCATGTGGAACCCAATTTCCTTGCTTTTGAATATATCCAGCTGCTTTTAAACGTTTTGAAATGGCTGCCTGAGTGACACCCAAAGATTCTGCGAGCTCTTCTTTTGTTTGGCAACAATCTTCATAGAGTAATGCTTCCAGTTCTTCATCTTCAAACTTTTTTGGCTGCCCAGGACGTTCATCGTCTTCCAAGCCAAAATCACCACTTTTAGATCGTGCAAACCACTTTTGGCACGTTCGCTCAGCTAGCGCATGTTCACCATAAACTTCCACCAAAATACGACGACTTTCGGCAGCAGTTTTCTTCATATTAAAGTAATGAAGAAGAACTCCCCGCAAAAACACTTTTTCAGGCACAAAGTTCGACATATTTGAGTGAAAAAAAATTATTGTTGTTTACCCTTCAAATGAATGACATATACTGAAATGACGTACCATGACAGTAGCTTTCCAACGCATGCTCCAATGGAATAATAACAATGGAATAATACAAGTTACGCCATCTCTTAGCAAACCGCACGAATTAAGTTATTGACCCAATAATAAAACTTGAAAACTACGTTAAAATAAATCTTAAACTGCCTTATTCTACTTTAATCTGTCTTACTCTAATTATGTAATTAAATACATATGTACTTTTTTTTTCAAAGTGCTGTTTACATATATGTATAAGTTAACGTTACCTCCTCGGGGTAACTTAAAAAAACCGAACTACTCGGGCCTTTATAAAAACGCGATCACTCCTTTTACTAATACAATTTATTTCAGCGAAAAACGCAATCGAACCGTCTCTTACTTTGTCAAACTTAAGACTAACTTAATATCTAAAATCTTCCCGCTAAGCTGCCGCCAGTCCCACAATCCATTCTGCTGAGTTGCTATCAGGTAGCGCGCGTGTATCCGGTGCATTGCAAAAGTAATGCAACACGATCCTATTGCACCCAGACTGTGGAAACATGTTCATACCTTAATAAGCTGATGCAGCGAATCTGAAGAGATTCGCTGTCACGACTTGGACACGTGGAGCAGGTGTAGCGTGTTAGCTCCTTCCCCTTCAAAAATCTGCGTCCCGCAGATCAATGGTGACGTCAGAACCCGGTGTGTAGGCTGCCCGTACATCCCGGGGTATCCAAAGGAGCAATTATTGGTGGAATGTGAGGATTCTGGTTGATCCTCCGCCAGATGGTCCAGGCAGTAAAGATTACTAGTAGCAGGATCAAAGCATCCGCAACTGAAGAGTCTTTTGGGTTAGGTCACTTAACCATTGGATGTTCTTTATGCTGATATCGTGTACATATTGTGACATAATGTAGCATAATAACTACGCCCTCAAACAGGCAACACATTCCGAAGTGTCTTTTCATTCGAGCATAATTTCGTTCCGAAGTGTCTTTTCATTCGAGGTTCGTGTCCGCAGTTCGTGTCCACAATAAGAGACGGATAATATCTAAGACAACGTCACGGAATTAAGAGAGAATTATAACCGCAAGATATTATTGTCATCTTGGAATTATTACATCAGAATTTCCTTGTTCCAGTGGTCGAAGAATTTGCTAGAAGTTTCTGGCTATCAGAAATGCTGCTATATAAGGACAGATGGCGATCGAGGCAAGGCAGTTGGTTTTGAACCGCACGAGGAGATTGGAAAAGTGATAACAGCCGAAGTTGTAATTTTGTGATAAATTGAAAGTTGAGAGTTAACAAGAAGAAGTAATTAGTTTGGATTTGTGAATTAAGTAATTGAAAGGAGATAAAGTGATTTGAGAAGAAAGAGACCTTGTAAGGAAGGAGTTTGCGAAAAATAGTATAGTGTGAACTTGAATTGTTCTATAGACTAGAAATAAAGAAATATTTTCACAGAATATCGTTTTATCTACTCGAGCCGTAGCTCGCATATTACAATATCCTAGATCGATTTTCCGCCTCCTGCTCGTAATGTTAGCCAAAACAGGAGGAAGGCATTGCAGACTTGTGGCTATAAAACTAGAAAACGTTCTGTTGTTAGCTGAATCGTTTCGTTGTTAGCTGAATTACATATGTGCCTTTAAGTTGCTTCGAGACATTGTTGGAAACCAATTGGCCATTAAAGTTTGCCACAAATATCATATCGTCCTTTAACAGTTCAACAACCTCCTCATTATTTGAACGGAAAGTGCAGGCTGTGGGACCTCCCTTTAGCAATCTGGGTATGCAGACATCTTCTCTAAGTCTTGGTAGCGCTTTCTCTTCGCATACTGTCAGGTTACTCATCGAAAGACTGTTATGCCATACGTCTCCTTGTAGTTTACTAGCATGTTTTTGAATTCCAGATCTATTTGGGTTCCATTAATGATTATTGGCCTTGTTAACAGAAGGTTAAACTCTTCGTTCCTGACCTTTGGCATCTGCAGGATGTACAGCAGAATTGAGCCATTCGTGTATATAGAAGGGGTTCCATACTCCATTGCCTCAACTTCATTTGCGTATGGCAGGGTTTCGATTTCGCTAATAATCCTGTTAATTTCTTCCCTGTCCAGGAGGTTTGTGTTCACTAGTCCGTTCCTCGCCATTTGTCATGCTCGAACGATCTCGTTTACTTCCCCTTTCACGACGAGTATCTCGTTAAGTATATCCTGTTCATGTTTTTTTTTTTTTTTTTTTTTTTTTTTTTTTATAATTTGCGCACGCCAAATGGGGTATGAATACCATTAAATTATTTCAGGACACGGGCGTTTGTAGAAATTGAGAGAGAGAGAAAGAACGATTGGTGTAGTGGGTTTGAAACTTAGGTGGTATTAAGTTGCAGTAAACTCCAAGGGTGGCGACCAGATAACTGAGGAGCTTGTTTGTTTTGCTTTTTGTTGTTGCTCATGATTCACAGTATTTTATTCCCTCCACCTGATGTCATCATCACGATCAACTTGCGTTTAAGCCATATGACCACTCCACTGCCAGTGTTATGCCTTCGCAGTAGAGTTGACTAAGCTTTCGCAATTGATCGACTTTTTTTTTTTATTTCAGACGAAAGAAATAGATGATTGTTAAGATCAGGATTTGAACCGTGAACCAAGAGCTTGACAAGCGTTGATGTTACCACTACACCACGGCCACCCTGTTTCTCGGCGCCTGACGTTCTGACCTCATTTGAATTGGTCGATTATCCAGTTGGTTTTCCTGGTTATTTCCTGCACTATACTGAAAAGTTTGTTGTTAATCTTGTACTGATGATTATTATTGTCGATTATTGGCTGCTGGCTCAAGAGGATTTTGTCCCAATCAGCCGCATCGGGGTTCCCCGCAATCAATTTCCAGGCTGATAATATCCAATCAATTGATCAAGCTTTACGCGGTTGCCTGCCTTTGAGCGAGTTGACTCTATAGCTTATCTGTCGTAGATGGAATTCTACTCTGGCTTTCCTTTCCTGGTCATTCACATATGTAGTTAATGAACTGTTTGCTAGTTCCAATAGGTGCTCGAATTGCTCCAGGTCGATGACATGCACTAATTTAAAATGCCCGTCTATTATTCATCCTTTACCCTCCTTAACCGAGACTAATGGTGCTGTGTAGTCGAAGATATGGAAGCTTCGTATGGCAGCTAATAGGGTTAATCTGAAAAGCAGGTGCAAAGATTTCTTGGGTATTCTAATATATACATAAGTGTTACTGGAAATGTAAATCGCGATGTGTATGTGGAATATAAGATTCGGTTAGAAATGACTTCAAATCATGCGGTTATATTATATATGTGAATTTTATTCTATTCTTAATTGGAAACATTATGTACAGTCTTAAATATATAGTATACTATTAATGTAAAAGTTAAGGTTAACAGAATGCATATTAGGTGCTTAATTAACTAATAAATTTGGTGCTTTTAGTTTTGTTATAATATACCTAGGGAGTGCCGTTTGTACTTAGTACTACTGTATCCTTAAGAAATTATTAATTTTTTTATTAAAAAAAACTAACGGCATTTTTGGGATATCGCAGGGTTTCATCGGGATTTGATGGAAATCCGATGTGAGGTTGAGAGTCGTAAAATATTTTGCGCTACCAAGGCTAGCGAGTGTAGAGTTTATATCCGGTATAGGATAGGTATCAGAGATGGTCACTGCGTTAAGCTGTTTGTAATCGATGACCATTCGATATTGCCTCTCGCCCGTTCGCTTAGGCTTTTTTGGAACTATCCAAATGGGAGGGTTGTACGGACTTTTTGAAGGACGAATAATGCCTTCTTCTAACAACTTCCCTATTTCCTTCTCCACTTCCTGCCTCATACACGCGGGGTAAAGGTAACTTTTAACGTAGATGGGCAGTGTTGGTTCTAATTTCGGCCTTCACAGCGGTAGTAATAGTTTCACTGTCATTAATTGGGCCGAAGAAAACCTTGTGTTTTTCTATCAAGCATTTAAGCTGCTTCGTAATATTTTCAGGGAGGCTTTCGTCTAGAGTGGTGTTAACTTCTCTGGATAATCTCTCCTTTAGAGGAATTTTGATACCGGGTTTCAGAGTCAAGACGTTTTCTTTTCTGTCTATTACGGCTTCTAGATTTTTTAAAGTATCATCTCCGATAATGCCATCGAAAGACGCGAGACCTGGTAATACGTAGAATGTAAGAAGCGCATCGTTACCCGAATTCTTGAAAAAGCATCCGCTTACTTTTTTTCTGATTTTGATATTTCCTGCGGCTGAATGCACTGCAAAGGGTTTAGGGATTACTGTACTATTTTGCGATAAGGAAGGACTAATAAAGTTCTTGTTTGCCCCCGTACCGACAAGGAATTTTAATTTTTTGCCACCCCGCGTAACATACTCTATGTATGGTACGCTGGATAGGCCCCCGACATAAAATTTATCTCGTCGGCTATCTCTTCTTCGGCAGCTTCATTATACGCCTCAGTCGATTGTTCGTCGGCTGTCTGCATGTTATATAGCCTTTGATGTTTTTGACGATAGTTATCAGACTGAGCCCTCCTCTTAAAGGTGTTGAACCCCTGAGGGCGGTTCATATAATTTACCTGCCGCGCCTGAACGGAGCGGTCAACTTCCATTTTCTCGTACGGTTTGGGACCACTTGGTCTTGGAGGCGGGTCGTTTCCGCGAAGTGGCAGGGAGTGTTCCCGTTTTTCAGATCTGTAAGATACTTGTCGCGAGAATTTCTTTGGTGGCATTGTGGGCCTAAATTCTCGTCTAAGAGTTTGGTTAATAGGTGCCGTTATCGTGTTCGGTGCTGAAGACAGGTGTATCTTATGACTGCGATAGTTCAAATTTTGTATCTCCAGGCAAGTAGAGTAAGCTTCCGGGAGCGTTCGCGGCTGCTGGACAATAAGCATCCTCAACAGATCGGCATTTAAGCCACGGATAAACACGTCTAACGCACGATTGCGATAAGTTTCGACCAGTGCCGTGACTGTTCGCTGCGAATAGTTTTCAGTCTTGATTTTATTGATCATTAGCGACAACTGGTGGTTCACTGCCGCATAAAATTCCTCCAGCTTAGAACTCCCTTGGGATAGCTAGTTGAGCTGATGCTCTAGGGTCCCCATGTCCCCCTTATCTGCATAATGCAGCGAAAGGCATTGTTTAATTGCCGGCCAATCATCGCGGAAAATATTATAGGATACGAGGGCTGCATCGGCGCTACCCCTCACCTTCTGTCTGATGTGCTGAAGGATAGCACGGTAAATTGGTTTTGCCTTCACCATACTGAAATCATTGAAGATTCCCTCCACGATATGAACCCATGATATATATTGTAGTATGCGAGCTACGGCTCGAGTAGATAAAGCGATATTCTGTGAAATTAATTTCTTTATTTTCTAGTCTTTCGAACAATTCAGGTTCACACTATACTATTCTTCGCAATTCTTTTCTTACAATGTCTCTTTCCTCTCAAATCACTTTATCTCCTTTCAATTACTTAATTCACAAATCCAAACGAATTACTTCTTCTTGTTAAATCTCAACTTTCAATTTATCACAAAATTACAACTTCGAGCACTATCACTTTTCTAATCTCTTCGCCACAGTTTAGAAACTACTGCTCCCTTTTTGATCGCCATCTGTCCTTATATAGCAGAAGTTTCTGATAGCCAGAAACTTCTAGCAAATTCTTCGACCACTGGAACAAGAGAAATTCCAAGATGACAATCATTCTTGCAGTTATAATTCCCTCTCATCCGTGATACTATCCGTCTCTTTCGTAGACTTGAACTGTGGAAACCGCAGACACGAACCTCGAATGAAAGGACAGTTCGAACCAAAATTCTGCCAGAATGAAAAGTCACTTCGGAATTTGTTGCATCATACTTTTAGGGAGCGTAGTTATTATTATGCTACACTGCCCCCCTTTTAGACGTGTTCGTCCCGAACAAGTGCATCCTCATTTCGGCCATTGTATCGACTCAGTTGGTCCACATGAACCACTTTCATTTTAGCCCTCGGTCCTCGCTGGATGCGGTAGACAACATCGTTGATGCGGGTTACTATTCTGTAGGGACCTTCCCAGTTCCACTGCAATTTAGGTGATTTCCCCTTTTGGCGATGGGGATTATACAGCCACACCAGATCTCCTTCCTGGAATCCTGACGTTGTTGCCTTGGCATCATACCTGGTCTTCATGCGGTCGCTCGTCATCTTAATCTGGCTTCTGGTCCTTTGGTGTATGTCCCTAAGCCTTTCCCTAAGGTCCGCCACGTACTCTTCTTCGTTTCTGGGCTCATTGGTAGGAGATCCAAATTTCACCTCACTGGGTAAACGAGCTATTCCACCAAATAAGATTTCGAACGGCGTATGTCGAGTAGTGCTATGCACGGCAGTTCTATAGGCCATCAAAAACAAGGGAATCTGCCGGTCCCAATCCCGTTGGTAGTCACCTACGACCTTCGAGAGATGTTCGTCCAAAGTCCTATTGTAAAAAAACCCGCCGTTCAATAAAACGAAAACCGCACAATTCAATTATCTTTAATTCAGAAATTCAGTCTAAGGTACATAGATTACAACAAAAGAAAAAAAAGTCAAGGCTCAATCGACTGATCGGGTGAAAAGCCACGGAAAGACTAACTAAGTTACAATTCATGTTCATTTATAAAATATTAGACTGAAAGAAAGAGAAAGAGTATTTAAGAGAGTTAAAGAGTTTCAACATCCTCCGGCCCGGGATGAATCGACAGCTCCAGTGGGTATAGGAGCTGAACTGGTCGTCGGAATAAGCGCCCATCCGCGCATCGCACTTCACAGGAACGCACCTTTCCATCTCGGCCTTCATATGCTTTCTCAATTGCGACCATTTTCCAGTGCACACGAGGAGTTGCTTGGTCAAAAAGAAGAACTATATCTCCTTGTTTGAGCTGGATTGATGTTTTGTCCTTGGAGCAATGGAATGATCTCAAAAGTTGCAAGTATTCACAACGCCAGCGCCTCGCCAACTTTGCAGTGTATTTCATACGGTGTTTCCACAGCTCCCTCAGATTAGAATCGTCAACCTCATTCACCTTGGATGTGTTTGCTGATTGGGGGCTTCCACATAAGAACCTTGCTGGTGTGAGCGGCGTCAAATCCATCGGTTCGCTGGAGACATACGTTAACGGTCTGTCGTTGGCCATCGCTTCTGCTTCAGCTAGAATAGTACGAAGCTGATCGAAATTAAGTTTTGCCTTACCAATAACTGTCTTAAGGGTATTTTTGACAGTTCTGATTAACCTCTCCCAGAAGCCACCCCACCAGGGTGCTCGTTCAACGATGAATTCCCATTTTATTCTTTTCTGAGAAAGAAATCCTTGCAAGGCTTCTCCTTCAAAGACACCTTCAGCTCCTTTCAGTTCTAAGGAGGCTCGTCGAAAGGTTTTTGCATTGTCTGAGAAGATTACTGAAGGAACACCTCGCCTGGCCATAAAACGCCTTAGCGCCATAATGCAACTGTCAGTTGACACGCTAGCCGTCAACTCTAAATGAATAGCTCGGATGGCGGCACACGTAAAAATTAGAATGTATGCCTTACACATTGATGTGCCTCCAGGAGCCAGGTAGTATAATGGGCCAGCGAAATCGATGCCCACGTTGTCGAATGGTCTAGTTAGTGTGATTCGCTGAGTCGGCAACGGAGCAAATGGTTGCGAAGCGGGTTGGCCAAATAATTTCCTGCACGTAATGCAGCTCCTGACTCGTCGTTTAACAAGCTGACGGCCTTTGATCACCCAGAAGCGTTCCCTTACTTTGGAAAGGACACTATTAACTCCTCCATGAATAGTGCTCAGGTGAAAGTCGTCGATGATGAGGGAAACAATGTGATGATTGGAAGGCAAAATAATGGGATGTATGACATCAAACGAATCATCAAGCAACTGAAGCCTTCCTCCAAGCCTCAACAGACCGTCTTCCAAAAAGGGATGGAACTCGATGATTTTAGATGAAGGCATCAATGAAGTATTTCTCTGCAAGCATTGAATATCATTAGAAAAATAAATCGACTGAACATACCTGAGCCAATAACGCTCAGCTTCTTTGAGCTCCGCTTCCGTCAAAAAACAGTGAGAAGACCTCTGCTTTGTCCTGCAGTGTTTGAGAAATCGCAGTACCCAACTAGTCACCCGCAATAACCTTGACCAGCTACTGAAATCATCACAGCACAGGATCGGAATATTCGTCTGAGGTTCTTGGACATCGGTCTCCACTAGCATTGTTGTTGTTAGCTTGAGCTCTCCGTTCGGCTGTTGGTATTCGAAAGAAGCATCACTAAGCCACTTTGGTCCTTGCGCCCACAGCTCCGACGATCTGAGTTTTTCTCCAGATATGCCTCTTGTTATAAGATCCGCCGGATTGTCTTTACCAGAGCAGTGGTTCCAATCGTAAATTGATGTGTATCGACGGATTTCCACTACTCTGCTCTGAACGTACGGCTTCCAGCGCTGCATTTGCCCATAGATCCAGCTTAGCGTAATTTTGGAGTCCGTCCACAGCAGGTACCTTTCAACAGAAATTTTAATGGTCTGTTTCAAGTACGAACATAGTCTGGCCGCAATTAAAGCTGCCGTCAGCTCCAGTTTCGGAAGAGTAAGCTCCTCCACTCCATCCACTCTCAATGGTGCGATTCGGCTTTTAGCACAAAGGAATGAAACCGCAACAACACCAGATGAATCGATAGCCCGAATATAAGCCGCTGCACCATATGCCTTCAGACTGGCATCCGCAAAAATGTGGCACTGGATTCGACAAGACGATGACGACAAAGCAGATCTCATAATTGACATATCTTTTAGTTGAAGAATGTTTTGGACGCAATCGTTCCACTCCAGTAACAAATCAGGCGGCAAAACCTCATCCCAGGCCAGCTTCCTTCTCCACGTTGATTGAAACAGAATCTTCAACTTCACGACAGTGGGACTAACTATTCCCAGCGGATCGTAGACACGCGCCATAGCCGACAGAACATTCCTTTTGCTTCCTCTAGACAGGTTTGCCTCCAAAAAAAGTTGAACAGACGCTAGTTGCACCGCCAACTCATCGCTGAAAACCATCCAGTTTAAGCCCAACACTTTTTGACACGTTGGGAACATCTCCACGCCAGTTGCATCACGAACTGCACGGCTATTTGAGTGCCACTTCCTTAAACACATTGATGCAGCTGCCATGATCTCCGAAGCTTCTCGATAGATTTGTTTTCCTTTATCGTCAGAGTCCACGCTGAAAACCAAATCGTCCATATAGAAGCTGTCTGCAAGGATAGCGCAAGTTTCAGGAAACCTTTGCTTTTCTTCGGCCAAATGATGTCGTATTGTCCCCGTAAGAAGAAAGGGGCTACAATTCACACCGAACGTCACTCTTGTCATCCGAAACTCTTGATAATCGCGCTGTCTATTTCCTGTATCGAGAGAAGAGGTCCAAAGAAAGCGGTGTGAATCTCGATCGCCTTCATTAAGCATTATCTGCAAAAATGCTTTCTCAATGTCTGCAACGATGCCGATCCGTCCAAGCCGAAAGTTGAGTAACGTCTTTAACATGTCTGGCAATAGGTTTGTGCCCGTAATTAACTGATCGTTCAATGATGGGATGGCATCAGTCCGACTGGAGGCGTCAAAAACTATCCGCAATTTTGTTGTCGTACTCTCTTCCTTATAAACGGGACGATGCGGTAGGTCAATGACCCTCTTGACGACTACTTCCGAAGAATCCTGTACTGGTTCTGCTACACCATCGACGATTAGTTGTTTAATGCCGGCATCGTATTCCTTCAGCTTTACTGGATCTCTAGATAGGCGATGAATAAGCGAATTTAGTCGAATAACTGCCTGATTCCGGTTGCTACCAAATATCGCCTCAGGATCCTTCCACGGTAAGGTGGCTTCATAACGATCTCCTTTTTTGACTATGCATTGGGATGTCAGCTTCTCCGTAACATTTTGCTTTTCAGCCTCTTCGCCTCGTATGCCAATAGACTCGAGAGACCACAGTGCAGACAGATCCGACTCACTAGCACCCATCGTGCTCAACACATTTCCAACAACTGTCGTAATATTTTCACTGCTAATAGCATCGGCGGTTGAATGGAAACCCTGAAGCGCCCATCCGAAACTGTCTCTATTCCTCTGAGACGAGGGGTGATTCTTCGCTGTTTCCCGGTGACGACGGCCCAGTAAAAGTCGGACCCTATCAGCATGCTTAATCCATCTTCCAATGGGAGGTCAACGTACATGGTATCCGCAAGTTTAAGATTTTGAAATGAGGGACACAAAGAATCCGGTGCTTGCAAAACGTCCACACAAATCTCTGGCACTACTATCGCCTCTAACAATGCACACCGCTCATCATACTGGCTCTTTAATTTTATTTTAACCTTTTCATATGTTTGCATTGGCGATTTTTTCTTTGAGCCAAAGGGGATCACTGATATGCGCACTTTTTCGCTGCAAGATAAGAGATTCAGTTTTCTCGCTACACTTTCCCGCACATAACTTTGTTGGCTGCCACCGTCGATCACAACGCGAATCAAACTATTATTGTTATTTTTCCCCATAGCAATGCAACGTGCCGTTTTCAAAAAAACATTTGTATAAGAACTGTGAACGCACATATTAAACCCTTCGCTTTCTTTGTCGCACTTGGGTGCACACATTTCTGTCGGCACTACCATACTAGCGGTTGAGTTCGTTTTTTCTTGTGCTGGTTCACACAGTGACGATAAATGGTTGCCTCCGCACTTCGCACATTTAAGAAACCGTAAGCTTCTGCACTTTCTTGACGAATGCCCTATTTTCGCACAGCGAAAGCAACGGTTTGTTTTTCGAAGAATTTCTCGTTTCTCCTGCAGGGACTTAATGTCGTCGCAATCTTTTGTCATGTGTTTTAAAGAGTGACAAAATACACATTCGTCTGCTGCATTTACTCGTACTAGGCTCGCAGCTGTCGTTGGCGATGATGTCATTACCTTTGTGTTGGTGTGAAGGGGAGCAACTTTACTCCTTTCCAATGCTTCAACCTCTCTTTTCAAGAAGTGCATGATACTCTTTATATGCTGATCATTTATGCCATAAAGAGAACCCTGTGACTGGGATTGCGTTTGTGCGTCGTCCGATATGTCTGCCGATGCGCTTTCGTCTCCTTCTTTTGCCCTATGGTAATCCACTCGAAGTTCGACTGGCAAGCAACGTAGCAGTATTGATTTGAGCATTACGTCATATTGCTGAGATGGTATATGCAGTGCAGTTAGCGAACGAACAGAGGTTGCAATGGTGTTATATAAGTTTCGTAGTCCAACAACATCAGTTTTTGCAGTTATGGGGCGGAGTGTAATTAGTTTCTGCATGTGGCCATCAACCAATTTCTCTGTATCGCCGTACTGCTCTTTCAACAAAGCCACAGCTCCATCGTAGCATGCCGTCGATGCTGTGAATCCAGCTATTACCTTTTTTGCTTCACCACGCAATGCTCCTTCCAGATATTGAAATTTTTCTACCGTTGACAATTTCTCGTTTTGATTAACAGCGCCGTCGAACTGATCCCAAAATGGAATCCAATCTCGCATTTCTCCATCAAATGTTTTCAGTTGTAGTTTTGGGAGCTTCGTGTTGCTTTTAGGAGATTCAGATTCTATTGGATTACTAATTGGCTGTTGCTGATTTCTACGCAATTTCTGCAAACGAAATTTTAATCGCGCGAGCGTCGAAACAGCTGTATCATCGTATTCAGCTATCTTTTCAGATTCTTTCTCCCGCTCGCTGGACTTTATAAGCTCCTTGTCGAGGATTTGCTGATCTGCCGTTTTAACACTTACATGAACAGCGGTCAGGCGATCAATAAGTGTAACCAACTCCTCTTCAATTACGTCGAAGCGTTCTAAATTTTTGTCGCTAATTTGAGAGTCTTCCGAATTTAAATGTTCATTCGCAGCCTTTATGACTTTAGTTAGTTGTGCCCTGAAGGCACCACGTGTAACCACCTCCATTATTGCCACAGTCTTCGTTCCCGGGTTTCGGCACCAAATGTAAAAAAACCCGCCGTTCAATAAAACGAAAACCGCACAATTCAATTATCTTTAATTCAGAAATTCAGTCTAAGGTACATAGATTACAACAAAAGAAAAAAAAGTCAAGGCTCAATCGACTGATCGGGTGAAAAGCCACGGAAAGACTAACTAAGTTACAATTCATGTTCATTTATAAAATATTAGACTGAAAGAAAGAGAAAGAGTAATTAAGAGAGTTAAAGAGTTTCAACACCTATTGAAACGCTCCACCATACCGTCCGACTGTGGATGAAGCGGGGTTGTTCTTGTCTTTTTGATTTCGAGTAGTTGACACATCTCTTGGAAGATTCTTGACTCGAAGTTCCGCCCTTGGTCAGAATGCAATTCCAAGGGCACACCGAATCTGCTAACCCAATTGTAGACGATCTGCTCCGCCACGGTTCTGGCTTCCTGGTTACGGATCGGAAACGCTTCCGGCCACTTACTGAAGTAGTCCATTACTACGAGTATATACCGATTACCATTGTCGGTTTCCGGAAAGGGCCCTGCGATGTCAATGGCGATTCGTTCGAAAGGTGCTCCCACGTTGTATTGGTGCATCTTACCTCGAGTTTTGATTCTCGGACCCTTGCTAGCTGCACACACGTCGCATTTTCTGCACCAGTCTTCGATATCTTCCTTCGCTTTTAACCAATAAAAACGTTCTCGTACCTTTTCTAGCGTCTTATTCATTCCCAAGTGGCCTCCGGACGCCAAGCCATGCATTTCCTGTAACACCTCCTTGACCCTCGTCCGCGGTATGACAAGCTGCATTACAAACGACTTTCCGTCGGAGGATTCCCATTTTCTTCTCAGAACACCTTCTTGGACATGGAGGGAGTCCCACTGCGCTAAATATGCCTTTAAGTTCGGGCTTCTGTGAGAGATGTCCTGATGATCCGGTTTCTCCATGTTCTCCTTCCAGACCAGAATCGGCTCGATATCCTTCTTTCTCCATTGCCGACACCATCTCTGCAACTTCTGTCTGCTTTGCCAATGGAAGGCGCCTAGCAGGCTGACGAATTGGTCTAGTATCGCCAGTGTCTATTCGATGTTGTACCAGGTGTGTTCGGCCGTATTCTCCGTCCTGTGAGGCAAATACATCAGCGTACTCATTGATAAGATTCTCTGCCATAGTTCGCTGCTCCTGATTCAGCTCACTGGACTGGAGAATCGTCTCTCTCGTTTCCGCTGTCCAAGGTGATGGGAGAGGTTTTGGAGCATCATGTTCAGATATTGTTGCGACGGCGGTAATCGGCGTGCATTTTCCAGTCACCTCCCCTCGCCTTAGTTTGACAGTGTGTGGTCTTGCGTTCAAAACTCTCACTGGAACCATGGTGTTCTTTGGTTCGACTAACGTCTTTCCCACGATGTAGTCTTGAGAATTCTTCTCTGGGTCTGGTTCTACTATGTAGAATCGGTGGCTCCCAAGATCACCTTCCAGCTTCGTCCAAATGATTGTCTCCGAAGACGGCGGCAAAACTTCGTCTTTGCTGATGACTGTCCTGAGAGTTACGGCATTCTCGTTTCCGTTCACCATCGGAATCTCCACATTTCGATACCTCAGTACTTGCATCCCGATGTCCAGGATTACTTCATTTGCTTTCATGAAGTCTATTCCGATGATGCACTCGTCGCATATATCTGCCACCAGAAACGCATGGGAGAACGTCAGTCCCGCCAGAGTAATCGTAAGACGAACTTCTCCAAACACCTTCGCCATTTCCCCTGTTGCAGTCTTCAGGCAGTAGCTGTTGGTGTTGTGTAGCCAGGAGCTTCTGACGATATCTCTTCTTACAATGGAGGCAGTGGCGCCTGTGTCGATGGTGGCTACGCACTTCTTCTTGTTGATTAGTGCCTCCACTGTCAGACTCTTGTTACCCCGTTTGGTTTGCGAAACTTGAATGGTGGTCCTGGGGGCCTCGATTCCATTAACCAACTTCTGCCCCGCGAAGTTGGTCCTTACGCATTTCCCGACTGCTGGTTTTGGTAAGTCTGACTGACAGCCAGATGCTTCCTCTCTGCTTCTCCTACTTCCGCAATGTGAACAATTTCCTCGTCTAGGTGCACTTCTGCACTGCCGTTGTAGGTGTCCGGTTTGGTTGGAATTCCAGCAACGGATTTGACTTCCGCGAGCTTTGACGGCTGTTCTCTGGCATGAGCATTCCACGACGGACATTTCCCTGACACGGTGTATTCCCTGGTATGCTTGGTCCGCAGCCTTCATTGACAAAGCGAATGCCAATGCCTCGGGGAGTGTTCGCTTTTCAGCCATCCTTACAGCCATTTGCAGTTGTCTGTCCTCTGTGGCCTGAATAAAAGCTTCCACCGCCATTTCGTTGATAAGCTCTTCACCGGCTTTATGGTATGAAAGATGGGCTAGTCGCTCTATATCCGCTTGCAACTGTTGGAGCGTTTCTCCCCTTTTCTGGACTCGACTACGCAGCTGAACCCTGTACACCTGCTGCATGTGTTCATCCCCAAATCGCATCTCGATAGCCTGAACCAGAGAGCCGTAGTTCTGCTGTTTATCTTCCGGGATGGTCTGCAAGAGCTCCGCAGCTGGACCCCTCAGTGCAAGTGTGAGTGCAATGGACTTCTCTTCATCGTCCCAGCTATTGGTCATTGCGGCCGCTTCGAATTGCCTTTTATAAATTGGCCATGATGTTTGACCATCGAAGATAGGAGGCTGCATCTCCTTTCTTCTCAGACCGTCAGTGGAATATTCCCGTGCTTTCTGTCTCTTCACGTTGCTGAGCTCCTTAGCAAGATTTTCGACTTGCTTTCCTACTATCTCGAATTGCGTATCCACTGTTTCAAACTGAGTCTCTATCTTCCCGAACTGAGTTTCATGTTTCTCAAAATTTTCATCGAATCTAGTTTCGACTTTTTCGAGTTGCGTCTCGGCCTTCTCGATTTTCTCTTTGATCACTTCGAATTTGGATTCCAAGTTCTTGTTTTGCTCTTCAAGTTTACTTTCCAGAGCATCTGGAGAATTCTTTTGTTCGTCCATTGTTTGCTTTTGTTCATCCATTGCTTTCTTTTGTTCATCCAACTTAAGTTCTAGAGAATTCTTTTGTTCGTCCAGCTTAAGTTCTAGAGAATTCCTTTGGTCGCCCATTGCTTTCTTTTGTTCGTCCATCGCTTTCTTTTGTTCGTCCAGCTTAAGTTCTAGAGAATTCCTTTGATCTTCTATTGCTTTCTTTTGTTGGTCCATGACTAACTTAAGTTGCATTAGCAGACTTGTTATACCCGGGTCGGCTGCTGTACTTGCTGGTTCCTCTTCCACGTCAAACTCTACGTCGTGCGGATTTTCACCTTCCTGCGTTACTGCTTCTTCCAGACGAATCAGTAGGGTATCTTTTCCCCCAGTTGTGTCGAGATTCCGCTTACTGAGTTCTGCCTTTAGTTGAGTTATAGTTAGTTTTCCCAATTTGCGACCCATTTTGCGCAACTAATTAACTCAACACAGAAATGGTTTTTTTTTTTTTGCTTGTGCAATTTCACACCACTGAAATAGTTATTCACAGAATAAGTTTTATCCCACTTCTGACACCAATGTAGTAAAAAAGTCGATCAATTGCGAAAGCTAAGTCAACTCTACTGTGAAGGCATAACACTGGCAGTAGGGCAGTCATACGGCTAAAATGCAACTTATCGTGATGATGACATCAGGTGGACGGAAAAAAATACTGTGAATCATAAGCAACGACAATAATAGCGAAATCAAAACAAAATACTCCCCAGTTATCTGGACAGCCACCCTTGGAGTTTACAGAAATTTAATACCACCTAAGTTTCAAACCCACTACACCAATCTTTCTTTCTCTCTGTCTCTTCCTCTTTCCACAAAAACGCACGTGTTCTAAAAATTAGTATAAGGGTATTCATATCCCCTTTAACACGTGCAAATTATAAAAAAAAAAAAAAAAAAAAAAAAATTCTGGTTCACACTATACTATTCTTCGCAATTCTTTTCTTACAATGTCTCTTTCCTCTCAAATCACTTTATCTCCTTTCAATTACTTAATTTACAAATCCAAACTAATTACTTCTTCTTGTTAAATCTCAACTTTCAATTTATTACAAAATTACAACTTCGCCCACTATCACTTTTCTAATCTCTTCGCCACAGTTTAGAAACTACTGCTCCCTTTTTGATCGCCATCTGTCCTTATATAGCAGAAGTTTCTGATAGCCAGAAACTTCTAGCAAATTCTTCGACCACTGGAACAAGAGAAATTCCAAGATGACAATCATTCTTGCAGTTATAGTTCCCTCTCATCCGTGATATTATCCGTCTCTTTCGTAGACATGAACTGTGGAAACCGCAGACACGAACCTGGAATGAAAGGACAGTTCGAACCAAAATTCTGCCAGAATGAAAAGTCACTTCGGAATTTGTTGCACCATACTTTTAGGGAGCGTAGTTATTATTATGCTACAATATTGTGTGGGGTTCCCGTCGAAAACTTGGAGCTCCTTGATTAGCCTACTAATTTCTTTCAAATCAAATTCATTTCTTGACCCACAGAGCTCCACAATTTCGTCGGATGTCTCGCAGAGGGAAGCCTCTGGTACTTGCTTGTCCTCAAGTGGACTTTCCATTGTTTTGATTTGACCAAGCATGGCGTTAACCGCGGCGGTCAGCTCGGTCACTAACTTCGTAATGGCTTCTATTTCGAATGATAAAGATAAAAGATTTTAAATAAGCTTTGTTACCAGGATTTTGGGTTTCCTCGCCAAGGAATATTACAAGGCCCAATGCAATTTTTACAAAAAAGGAGGAAAAAATTAACTGTTTTATTGTAATTTTTTTGTTTCCACGCACTTCAAAAGACTCTCCTTACATCTCGCGCACTTACATTAATTTTTGCACTACAATGGCTTCTTTAATCATTTTTAAACTCTAATAATTTTGACTTTAAGTAATTTACTACAATGGCTTCTTTAATAGTTTTTACACTTTAATAATTTTGACTTTGGGTGATTTCCTTAAAAAATTATATTTCTTTCACAATTTTGATTTATTCAGACAACTACACTTTAGTAAACTTAGCTTTAGGTAATTTCTTTAAGAAAGAGGGCAAAATGATTATATTTCTTTTACAATCTTCATCCACTGACTTCAATTTAAATTTGCTCTTCCTTTTTATTAAAACTTTAGGTGTAACAGTAATTTTTTTTTGCTGCTTTGATTTCTTCCCTTTTTTTTATAAGAACTTGGGTATGTGCCACCCTTTTTTATTTCTGGGGAAAGGTTGTGTCGCACTTAATTTAATTGCACTGTTTGATCTGTTTCCTTTCTTTTAGTGACTTTAATTGCACTTACTTTCGTTTTTCTTTTTTCACTCACATTAAAACAATCTCGTTATTCATAGTTCTTCACTAGTTTTTCGGCAATAGTTAACGTTCGCGGTGGCTAGAAAAGAACGGAAGAAAAAAAAATTACTCGAACGGCCTAGGTTATTCTCGTGGGAGCCGGCAAAGTAAGTGTCGTGTTGTTCCCTTTTAGCCGCAAACGTTTATGCTTGTAAGCGACCTACTCGTGGCACGAATAATCATCACTACCATATCCTTTAGCCTTCTCGGATATCTGCATGTTCTCATGGGTATGCAGACGTTTTGTGCTCAGGATCCAGAATGGTCAATGTGTTCTCATGGGTACATTGACGTTCACTCCATAGAGCGTACTGGTCCTGATTTGGCACGGATCCACAGGCAAAAAGGATATAGTTTTTATACCAGTAGCTGCTCGGCCGCCAGTTAACGTTACCTCCTTGGGGTAACTTAAAAAAAACCGAACTACTCGGGCCTTTATAAAAACGCGATCACTCTTTTTACTAATACAATTTATTTCAGCGAATAACGCAATCGAACCGACTCTTACAATGTCAAACTTAATATCTAAAATCTTCCCGTTAAGTTGCCGCCAGTCCCAGGATCCATTCTGCTGAGTTGCTATCAGGTAGCGCGCGTGTATCCGGTGCATTGCAAAAGTAATGCAACACGATCTTAATGCACCCAGACTGTGGGAACATGTTCATACCTTAATAAGCTGATATAGCGAAGCAAGTGCAGCATGTTTTTTTTTTTTTTTCAAAGTGCTGTTTTTTTTTTTTTTTCTTCCTAAAAATACCTACAAATAGCTTAAACTATGTAAGTCGGCCAAGACCAAAGAACCAACTTTAAACAGGTTATCCCGGATTGTGAGGGAACGACGAAGGAGTCCTGGATCAGACGCTTCTCATCAAGATAGATTAACGCCTCTGGGGGAACAAAGCCATTAAGGCGCACTCTCTCGTGATACTCCGAGCATACTCTTATTTCCGTCCGTACTGGTGAGAACAACAAAAAAATCAAAAAAAAAAAAAACAACTGCAAAGGCGATGAACTGTCGCTAGAGGCGATGGCAGGGACCATTAATGCCATAGCGTCTGAGGAGAAGGAGGAGCAGTTGTTTGCCGACCCCGAGGAGACAGTCCAAACTGACATAGCGAAAGAGCAGAACGCAAAGAAAAGTGGCCTCTCCGAAGGTGTGCAGAGACTTAAGCTGAACAAAAAAGTCGTACACCTGAAGTGCATACTAGAGCAGAAAGGCATCCACTCACTCTCCGACTTGGGGAAAGAAAAATTCGCGTGGGCCGAAGACATCATCAAGAAAGATATATAAAGGAGACCAAAGGTGGAAAATAAAAACAACGCAGCAGCTAACTGCAAGGGTGTTATCGCTAAGATGAACCCCGCCAAGAAAGCTGCCAAGGTTTTTACACGCAAAAAGACGCATGGAACCGAAGCCAAGAAGGCGGGTTCCAGCGGAACCAAGATGTGTAGCGCTGGTGAGAGGATCGTAGCCACTAAGGCGGATCCGGGGAAAAAACCCAAAACCCCAGTCGCTAAGACGGGCAAGGGCAGAACACCAGCGCCATCGAAAACAAATAGGGAAGAGTTTGCTTTCAAAAGGGAACAATCCCAGGAAGAAACAAGTAACCCATCTAAAGGTTAAGGGCCAACACAACGGTTCAGTTCAGCGGGGCTACATGAAATGCTCTACAGCTGGCTGTACTGGATATCGGCAAGCCCAGCTGACAATATTCATTCGAAGGGGGGAAGTTGATTGAGAAGGCCATGGCTAACGCGATCTTCGACCACATTCGCAGGAATATTAGTACCACTGCTCCCACATACTGCCTAAATAACTGGAAGCGTGGAATAAGTAGACTGAACTGCAAAGGCCAGCTCTCCTATGGCGTCGCGAAGAAGACCACAGCAACTCTAAAACCCTAGGAGGGAGCTGTCCTCAAGACATTCCCCCTAGACGAGGTACCAGAGAGGCCTAAGGCCAGACTGAACATACCTGCCCTGGGAGTTGAGAAAGAGGAGATTCTCTGCTCCTTGAAAGCACAAAAAACAGCGGTCCCTATGGATGACTGGGAAATTGTTGCGGTAGAAGACAACGAAGATGGTACCAAGGGGTTAATCTTCGTTATGGAGGAACGTCCAGAGGTAATGAAAAAAGAGAAACAGATGCGACTCTTCTTTGGAGCCGGTGAGTTCTCACTGAGACTCACCAAGAAGCCGCAGTCTAATGAGACGGCAATCACTGCGAAGGGTACCTTGACTCCCAATGAAGGTAGTACAAGCAAATCTTCATCACAGTGAGACCGTCAACCTTATGCTCCTTCGTAAGGAGCTGCTTGACTTGGCCCTAATTCAGGAACCATGGATTCTTCATAATCGGGTGAAAGGATTGGGGTCATACACCTTTAGTGCAGTGTAAAATGGTAGCGAAGGTAAGGTCAGAACTTGTATCATTGCCAACAAAAATCTTAACGTACTAATGCTCTCCAATTACAGCTCGGTGGACCAAAAGGTGGTGGAGGTAAAGGGGAAGGACAACACCTACACGCTTGCGTTGGTATACCTGCCATACGATGAAGGCATTGACGTCCGCTACGGTAAAGTCAAGGCATTGATAGCAATGTCTCAACAAGGTAAGAGGAACTTATACTTAGGCTGTGATGCTAACGCCCATCATACTATTTGGGGTAGTTCAGATACTAACAGTAGAGGCGAGATTTTATTCAGCTATATCCTAAGTTCTAACCTACCTATATGTAATAGTGGCAATTCACCAACTTTTATTACAACCAATAGAAGGGAGGTTCTTGATATAACACTCTTATCTGCAAATAGCACCGCAACAATCTCGAACTGGAGGGTATCCGACAAGGCATCACTGTCTGACCACTGCTGAATACTCTTCGATTTGAATTCCGACGCTCCGGATTCCGCGCAGAGCTAACTGGAAAAGATTCAACGAAAAACTGGGGAGATTTCTTGAACCTCACCCTGGCAAGATTCCCAGGTCTACGGAAGACATCGATAAGGTGGTAGATGATCTTACTAGTAAGCTTAGCCGCTCTTTTGGAAGGACCTGTCCTGTCAGACTCGCCTGCGGAAGAAATCACCCACACCAATGTAGTAAAAACACCAATGTAGTAAAAAAGTCGATCAATTGCGAAAGCTAAGTCAACTCTACTGTGAAGGCATAACACTGGCAGTAGGGCAGTCATACGGCTAAAATGCAACTTATCGTGATGATGACATCAGGTGGACGGAAAAAAATACTGTGAATCATAAGCAACGACAATAATAGCGAAATCAAAACAAAATACTCCCCAGTTATCTGGACAGCCAGCCTTGGAGTTTACAGAAATTTAATACCACCTAAGTTTCAAACCCACTACACCAATCTTTCTTTCTCTCTGTCTCTTCCTCTTTCCACAAAAACGCACGTGTTCTAAAAATTAGTATAAGGGTATTCATATCCCCTTTAACACGTGCAAATTATAAAAAAAAAAAAAAAAAAATTCTGGTTCACACTATACTATTCTTCGCAATTCTTTTCTTACAATGTCTCTTTCCTCTCAAATCACTTTATCTCCTTTCAATTACTTAATTTACAAATCCAAACTAATTACTTCTTCTTGTTAAATCTCAACTTTCAATTTATTACAAAATTACAACTTCGCCCACTATCACTTTTCTAATCTCTTCGCCACAGTTTAGAAACTACTGCTCCCTTTTTGATCGCCATCTGTCCTTATATAGCAGAAGTTTCTGATAGCCAGAAACATCTAGCAAATTCTTCGACCACTGGAACAAGAGAAATTCCAAGATGACAATCATTCTTGCAGTTATAGTTCCCTCTCATCCGTGATATTATCCGTCTCTTTCGTAGACATGAACTGTGGAAACCGCAGACACGAACCTGGAATGAAAGGACAGTTCGAACCAAAATTCTGCCAGAATGAAAAGTCACTTCGGAATTTGTTGCACCATACTTTTAGGGAGCGTAGTTATTATTATGCTACAATATTGTGTGGGGTTCCCGTCGAAAACTTGGAGCTCCTTGATTAGCCTACTAATTTCTTTCAAATCAAATTCATTTCTTGACCCACAGAGCTCCACAATTTCGTCGGATGTCTCGCAGAGGGAAGCCTCTGGTACTTGCTTGTCCTCAAGTGGACTTTCCATTGTTTTGATTTGACCAAGCATGGCGTTAACCGCGGCGGTCAGCTCGGTCACTAACTTCGTAATGGCTTCTATTTCGAATGATAAAGATAAAAGATTTTAAATAAGCTTTGTTACCAGGATTTTGGGTTTCCTCGCCAAGGAATATTACAAGGCGCAATGCAATTTTTACAAAAAAGGAGGAAAAAATTAACTGTTTTTTTGTAATTTTTTTGTTTCCACGCACTTCAAAAGACTCTCCTTACATCTCGCGCACTTACATTAATTTTTGCACTACAATGGCTTCTTTAATCATTTTTAAACTCTAATAATTTTGACTTTAAGTAATTTACTACAATGGCTTCTTTAATAGTTTTTACACTTTAATAATTTTGACTTTGGGTGATTTCCTTAAAAAATTATATTTCTTTCACAATTTTGATTTATTCAGACAACTACACTTTAGTAAACTTAGCTTTAGGTAATTTCTTTAAGAAAGAGGGCAAAATGATTATATTTCTTTTACAATCTTCATCCACTGACTTCAATTTAAATTTGCTCTTCCTTTTTATTAAAACTTTAGGTGTAACAGTAATTTTTTTTTGCTGCTTTGATTTCTTCCCTTTTTTTTATAAGAACTTGGGTATGTGCCACCCTTTTTTATTTCTGGGGAAAGGTTGTGTCGCACTTAATTTAATTGCACTGTTTGATCTGTTTCCTTTCTTTTAGTGACTTTAATTGCACTTACTTTCGTTTTTCTTTTTTCACTCACATTAAAACAATCTCGTTATTCATAGTTCTTCACTAGTTTTTCGGCAATAGTTAACGTTCGCGGTGGCTAGAAAAGAACGGAAGAAAAAAAAATTACTCGAACGGCCTAGGTTATTCTCGTGGGAGCCGGCAAAGTAAGTGTCGTGTTGTTCCCTTTTAGCCGCAAACGTTTATGCTTGTAAGCAACCTACTCGTGGCACGAATAATCATCACTACCATATCCTTTAGCCTTCTCGGATATCTGCATGTTCTCATGGGTATGCAGAAGTTTTGTGCTCAGGATCCAGAATGGTCAATGTGTTCTCATGGGTACATTGACGTTCACTCCATAGAGCGTACTGGTCCTGATTTGGCACGGATCCACAGGCAAAAAGGATATAGTTTTTATACCAGTAGCTGCTCGGCCGCCAGTTAACGTTACCTCCTTGGGGTAACTTAAAAAAAACCGAACTACTCGGGCCTTTATAAAAACGCGATCACTCTTTTTACTAATACAATTTATTTCAGCGAATAACGCAATCGAACCGACTCTTACAATGTCAAACTTAATATCTAAAATCTTCCCGTTAAGTTGCCGCCAGTCCCAGGATCCATTCTGCTGAGTTGCTATCAGGTAGCGCGCGTGTATCCGGTGCATTGCAAAAGTAATGCAACACGATCTTAATGCACCCAGACTGTGGGAACATGTTCATACCTTAATAAGCTGATACAGCGAAGCAAGTGCAGCATGTTTTTTTTTTTTTTTCAAAGTGCTGTTATACCTGCCATACGATGAAGGCATTGACGTCCGCTACGGTAAAGTCAAGGCATTGATAGCAATGTCTCAACAAGGTAAGAGGAACTTATACTTAGGCTGTGATGCTAACGCCCATCATACTATTTGGGGTAGTTCAGATACTAACAGTAGAGGCGAGATTTTATTCAGCTATATCCTAAGTTCTAACCTACCTATATGTAATAGTGGCAATTCACCAACTTTTATTACAACCAATAGAAGGGAGGTTCTTGATATAACACTCTTATCTGCAAATAGCACCGCAACAATCTCGAACTGGAGGGTATCCGACAAGGCATCACTGTCTGACCACTGCTGAATACTCTTCGATTTGAATTCCGACGCTCCGGATTCCGCGCAGAGCTAACTGGAAAAGATTCAACGAAAAACTGGGGAGATTTCTTGAACCTCACCCTGGCAAGATTCCCAGGTCTACGGAAGACATCGATAAGGTGGTAGATGATTTTACTAGTAAGCTTAGCCGCTCTTTTGGAAGGACCTGTCCTGTCAGACTCGCCTGCGGAAGAAATCACCCACACCAATGTAGTAAAAACACCAATGTAGTAAAAAAGTCGATCAATTGCGAAAGCTAAGTCAACTCTACTGTGAAGGCATAACACTGGCAGTAGGGCAGTCATACGGCTAAAATGCAACTTATCGTGATGATGACATCAGGTGGACGGAAAAAAATACTGTGAATCATAAGCAACGACAATAATAGCGAAATCAAAACAAAATACTCCCCAGTTATCTGGACAGCCAGCCTTGGAGTTTACAGAAATTTAATACCACCTAAGTTTCAAACCCACTACACCAATCTTTCTTTCTCTCTGTCTCTTCCTCTTTCCACAAAAACGCACGTGTTCTAAAAATTAGTATAAGGGTATTCATATCCCCTTTAACACGTGCAAATTATAAAAAAAAAAAAAAAAAAATTCTGGTTCACACTATACTATTCTTCGCAATTCTTTTCTTACAATGTCTCTTTCCTCTCAAATCACTTTATCTCCTTTCAATTACTTAATTTACAAATCCAAACTAATTACTTCTTCTTGTTAAATCTCAACTTTCAATTTATTACAAAATTACAACTTCGCCCACTATCACTTTTCTAATCTCTTCGCCACAGTTTAGAAACTACTGCTCCCTTTTTGATCGCCATCTGTCCTTATATAGCAGAAGTTTCTGATAGCCAGAAACTTCTAGCAAATTCTTCGACCACTGGAACAAGAGAAATTCCAAGATGACAATCATTCTTGCAGTTATAGTTCCCTCTCATCCGTGATATTATCCGTCTCTTTCGTAGACATGAACTGTGGAAACCGCAGACACGAACCTGGAATGAAAGGACAGTTCGAACCAAAATTCTGCCAGAATGAAAAGTCACTTCGGAATTTGTTGCACCATACTTTTAGGGAGCGTAGTTATTATTATGCTACAATATTGTGTGGGGTTCCCGTCGAAAACTTGGAGCTCCTTGATTAGCCTACTAATTTCTTTCAAATCAAATTCATTTCTTGACCCACAGAGCTCCACAATTTCGTCGGATGTCTCGCAGAGGGAAGCCTCTGGTACTTGCTTGTCCTCAAGTGGACTTTCCATTGTTTTGATTTGACCAAGCATGGCGTTAACCGCGGCGGTCAGCTCGGTCACTAACTTCGTAATGGCTTCTATTTCGAATGATAAAGATAAAAGATTTTAAATAAGCTTTGTTACCAGGATTTTGGGTTTCCTCGCCAAGGAATATTACAAGGCGCAATGCAATTTTTACAAAAAAGGAGGAAAAAATTAACTGTTTTTTTGTAATTTTTTTGTTTCCACGCACTTCAAAAGACTCTCCTTACATCTCGCGCACTTACATTAATTTTTGCACTACAATGGCTTCTTTAATCATTTTTAAACTCTAATAATTTTGACTTTAAGTAATTTACTACAATGGCTTCTTTAATAGTTTTTACACTTTAATAATTTTGACTTTGGGTGATTTCCTTAAAAAATTATATTTCTTTCACAATTTTGATTTATTCAGACAACTACACTTTAGTAAACTTAGCTTTAGGTAATTTCTTTAAGAAAGAGGGCAAAATGATTATATTTCTTTTACAATCTTCATCCACTGACTTCAATTTAAATTTGCTCTTCCTTTTTATTAAAACTTTAGGTGTAACAGTAATTTTTTTTTGCTGCTTTGATTTCTTCCCTTTTTTTTATAAGAACTTGGGTATGTGCCACCCTTTTTTATTTCTGGGGAAAGGTTGTGTCGCACTTAATTTAATTGCACTGTTTGATCTGTTTCCTTTCTTTTAGTGACTTTAATTGCACTTACTTTCGTTTTTCTTTTTTCACTCACATTAAAACAATCTCGTTATTCATAGTTCTTCACTAGTTTTTCGGCAATAGTTAACGTTCGCGGTGGCTAGAAAAGAACGGAAGAAAAAAAAATTACTCGAACGGCCTAGGTTATTCTCGTGGGAGCCGGCAAAGTAAGTGTCGTGTTGTTCCCTTTTAGCCGCAAACGTTTATGCTTGTAAGCGACCTACTCGTGGCACGAATAATCATCACTACCATATCCTTTAGCCTTCTCGGATATCTGCATGTTCTCATGGGTATGCAGAAGTTTTGTGCTCAGGATCCAGAATGGTCAATGTGTTCTCATGGGTACATTGACGTTCACTCCATAGAGCGTACTGGTCCTGATTTGGCACGGATCCACAGGCAAAAAGGATATAGTTTTTATACCAGTAGCTGCTCGGCCGCCAGTTAACGTTACCTCCTTGGGGTAACTTAAAAAAAACCGAACTACTCGGGCCTTTATAAAAACGCGATCACTCTTTTTACTAATACAATTTATTTCAGCGAATAACGCAATCGAACCGACTCTTACAATGTCAAACTTAATATCTAAAATCTTCCCGTTAAGTTGCCGCCAGTCCCAGGATCCATTCTGCTGAGTTGCTATCAGGTAGCGCGCGTGTATCCGGTGCATTGCAAAAGTAATGCAACACGATCTTAATGCACCCAGACTGTGGGAACATGTTCATACCTTAATAAGCTGATACAGCGAAGCAAGTGCAGCATGTTTTTTTTTTTTTTTCAAAGTGCTGTTTTTTTTTTTTTTTTCTTCCTAAAAATACCTACAAATAGCTTAAACTATGTAAGTCGGCCAAGACCAAAGAACCAACTTTAAACAGGTTATCCCGGATTGTGAGGGAACGACGAAGGAGTCCTGGATCAGACGCTTCTCATCAAGATAGATTAACGCCTCTGGGGGAACAAAGCCATTAAGGCGCACTCTCTCGTGATACTCCGAGCATACTCTTATTTCCGTCCGTACTGGTGAGAACAACAAAAAAATCAAAAAAAAAAAAAACAACTGCAAAGGCGATGAACTGTCGCTAGAGGCGATGGCAGGGACCATTAATGCCATAGCGTCTGAGGAGAAGGAGGAGCAGTTGTTTGCCGACCCCGAGGAGACAGTCCAAACTGACATAGCGAAAGAGCAGAACGCAAAGAAAAGTGGCCTCTCCGAAGGTGTGCAGAGACTTAAGCTGAACAAAAAAGTCGTACACCTGAAGTGCATACTAGAGCAGAAAGGCATCCACTCACTCTCCGACTTGGGGAAAGAAAAATTCGCGTGGGCCGAAGACATCATCAAGAAAGATATATAAAGGAGACCAAAGGTGGAAAATAAAAACAACGCAGCAGCTAACTGCAAGGGTGTTATCGCTAAGATGAACCCCGCCAAGAAAGCTGCCAAGGTTTTTACACGCAAAAAGACGCATGGAACCGAAGCCAAGAAGGCGGGTTCCAGCGGAACCAAGATGTGTAGCGCTGGTGAGAGGATCGTAGCCACTAAGGCGGATCCGGGGAAAAAACCCAAAACCCCAGTCGCTAAGACGGGCAAGGGCAGAACACCAGCGCCATCGAAAACAAATGGGGAAGAGTTTGCTTTCAAAAGGGAACAATCCCAGGAAGAAACAAGTAACCCATCTAAAGGTTAAGGGCCAACACAACGGTTCAGTTCAGCGGGGCTACATGAAATGCTCTACAGCTGGCTGTACTGGATATCGGCAAGCCCAGCTGACAATATTCATTCGAAGGGGGGAAGTTGATTGAGAAGGCCATGGCTAACGCGATCTTCGACCACATTCGCAGGAATATTAGTACCACTGCTCCCACATACTGCCTAAATAACTGGAAGCGTGGAATAAGTAGACTGAACTGCAAAGGCCAGCTCTCCTATGGCGTCGCGAAGAAGACCACAGCAACTCTAAAACCCTAGGAGGGAGCTATCCTCAAGACATTCCCCCTAGACGAGGTACCAGAGAGGCCTAAGGCCAGACTGAACATACCTGCCCTGGGAGTTGAGAAAGAGGAGATTCTCTGCTCCTTGAAAGCACAAAAAACAGCGGTCCCTATGGATGACTGGGAAATTGTTGCGGTAGAAGACAACGAAGATGGTACCAAGGGGTTAATCTTCGTTATGGAGGAACGTCCAGAGGTAATGAAAAAAGAGAAACAGATGCGACTCTTCTTTGGAGCCGGTGAGTTCTCACTGAGACTCACCAAGAAGCCGCAGTCTAATGAGACGGCAATCACTGCGAAGGGTACCTTGACTCCCAATGAAGGTAGTACAAGCAAATCTTCATCACAGTGAGACCGTCAACCTTATGCTCCTTCGTAAGGAGCTGCTTGACTTGGCCCTAATTCAGGAACCATGGATTCTTCATAATCGGGTGAAAGGATTGGGGTCATACACCTTTAGTGCAGTGTAAAATGGTAGCGAAGGTAAGGTCAGAACTTGTATCATTGCCAACAAAAATCTTAACGTACTAATGCTCTCCAATTACAGCTCGGTGGACCAAAAGGTGGTGGAGGTAAAGGGGAAGGACAACACCTACACGCTTGCGTTGGTATACCTGCCATACGATGAAGGCATTGACGTCCGCTACGGTAAAGTCAAGGCATTGATAGCAATGTCTCAACAAGGTAAGAGGAACTTATACTTAGGCTGTGATGCTAACGCCCATCATACTATTTGGGGTAGTTCAGATACTAACAGTAGAGGCGAGATTTTGTTCAGCTATATCCTAAGTTCTAACCTACCTATATGTAATAGTGGCAATTCACCAACTTTTATTACAACCAATAGAAGGGAGGTTCTTGATATAACACTCTTATCTGCAAATAGCACCGCAACAATCTCGAACTGGAGGGTATCCGACAAGGCATCACTGTCTGACCACTGCTGAATACTCTTCGATTTGAATTCCGACGCTCCGGATTCCGCGCAGAGCTAACTGGAAAAGATTCAACGAAAAACTGGAGAGATTTCTTGAACCTCACCCTGGCAAGATTCCCAGGTCTACGGAAGACATCAATAAGGTGGTAGATGATCTTACTAGTAAGCTTAGCCGCTCTTTTGGAAGGACCTGTCCTGTCAGACTCGCCTGCGGAAGAAATCACCCACCCTGGTGGAATCCGAAAATAGCAAAGCGTCTGCGCACCTCAAGACATAACTGGAACCTCGCTAAAGAGGGAGCTATTGAGTGGTCAACACACAAGGGAAATGTTAAGCTTCTCAAAAAGGAAATAGGATTCCTGGAAAAGCTTTTGTGACTCCATTGAATGCACCACAGAGGCGGCGCGATTGAGGAAGGTTCTCACCAAAGCTCCATTACATGTGTCTTCTATTAATAACTGTGATGGCGGATGGACAGACTCTTACGAGAATACGCTTGAAGCTCTCCTGAAATGTAATTTTCCTGGCTGTGAAGACGCAGGGACATACTGTCCGGGAACCACATCTATGCCAGCTAACATTAACACTGAAACTATCGACAATCTAATTGACGATCAGAAAATTGCATGGGCAATCAAATCGTTTGCACCATACAAGGCACCCAGCATTGACGAGATACATCCTATTATGTTACAAGAATCGAGGGAATATATTATTCAAGGGCCCAAGTACATTTATGGTTGGTGTCTCAGACTGGGATATGTTCCAAAAGCTTGGCGAGAGATTAGAGTGGTTTTCATACCAAAGGCGGGTAAAATAAACCACTCTAATGCCAAAGACTACAGACCAATAAGTCTATCGTCATTCTTATTGAAAACAATGGATCGGTTAATAGATATGCACGTCAGAGATGAGATTGGGTATAGCTTTTTATCGAATTCACATAATGTGTACATAAAAAGAAAATCAGTGGATACTGCTCTTCACAAAGTGGTCTCTACCGTAGAAAACACTCTTCAAGTGAAGGAATACACGATGGGTGCATTCTTTGATATCGAAGGGGCTTTTAATAATGTAAGTACGGAAGCTATAGTAGACAGTCTGCCCAAATACACTCGGGTATATGCAGGTGGATTGAACTAATGCTTAGTACCCGCATAATCACCTCCACACTAGGGGACATAAGAGGAAGAGAGCGAGTCAAGCGGGGCACCCCACAAGGCGGAGTTCTTTCACCACTCCTATGGCTTCTAGTAGTGGACGAGATGTTAGATATACTTGAAAGGAATAGTTTCAACGTAGCGGCCTATGTCGACGATGTTGCCATCTTGGTATCTGGAAAGTTTCTCCCTTTACTCATCGAGCGACTCAATTATGCATTGAAATTAGTGAATAATTCTATCAAGGGTAGGGGTCTGGAAGTGAATCCGGCGAAAACCGAGTTAGTGCTATTCACGAAGAGAAGATCGATACCAGTATACAACTACCCTCGTATGAATGGTGTCAAGCTGATACCTCAAGTAACTGCAAAATATCTCGGCGTAATATTGGATTCCAAATTAAACTTAACATTAATAATCGAATCAGGAAGGAATATGTTGCACTTTATGCTTGCAGGAGAGCCTTCGAGAAATCTTGGGGTTTTAAGCCTAAAGTGGTACACTGGCTTTACACTGCGGTTGTAAGATCCATTTTGACCTATGGTTCGATTGTCTGGTGGAAAGCGCTCGAGAAGAAATACCAACTTGAAAGCGTTACAAAGATTCAATGGGCAGGCTATCTGGGGGTGACGGGATCGATGAGATCAACACTGACAGCAGCTCTGGAAACAATACTGAATCTTCTTCCACTTGACATATATTGCGGAAACACGGCAGCCAAAACTGCACTAAGACTAAGGGAAGCCGGTCTATGGGAAGCTAAACCTTCCGGTCATGTCTCAATTCTAAACCGATGGAATGTATTGAGATTCCGGACGGAAACGGACTACATCATCCCCATTCAAAACTGCAACCGAAAATTCTCTATTAGAATCCCTAGCAGGGAGGAATGAGATGAGAGAAGAGTCTGTTTCGTGAACGAACTGGCCATCTTTACTGATGGATCCCAAATGACCACCGGTACTGGTGCCGGCGTCTACTTTGAGTCTCGGAACATACATCGCTCGTTTAGACTTAAGGATTGTTGCAGTGTCTTCCAAGCCGAAATTGCGGCAATAAAACAAGCTGTGGATATGATTATTGAGGAAGATATTTCAGGGCAAATAATCAGCATATATGTTGATAGCCAAGCGGCCATTAAGGCGCTAGAGTCATCATCACTAAGATCCAAGCTCGTAAAAATTTGTAAAAAACGACTGAATGTTATATCAGCGGCCAACACGGTGATGAAAAAGTGGACGAACTAGCCAGAGTAGGTTCACTTATAAGGGTGGCAGTGGTGTAGTGGTAACATCATCGCTTGTCACGCTACAGGTTCACGGTTCGAATCCTGATGTCAATAATCATCTATTTATTTCGCATGAAATAAATAAAAAAGTCGACCAATCGCGAAAGCTTATGTCAACTCAACTGCGAAGGCATAACACTGGCAGTAGGGCGGTCATATGACTAAAATGCAACTTGACCGTCATGATGACATCAGGTGGACGGAAAAAAATAATGTGAATCAAGAGCAACGACAAAAGCAAAAACAAACAAGCTCCCCAGTTATCTGGACCCTTGGAGTTCACTGAAACTTAATACTAGCTGAGTTTCAAACCAACTACACCAATTTGTCTTTCTCTCTGTTTCTTCCCCTTTCACCAAAAAAAAAAAAATAAACGCCCGTATCCTAAAATTAGTATAAGGGTACATAACCCCTTTCACACGTTCAAATTATAAAAAAAAGCCCATCGCGGGCCCTTTCCGAGGTTAGTGTACCGCCTAGCACCCTATACAGAGAGATAGACATCGAGTCTTATGAGGAAGCTAATGAACGCTGGTGTCGATCAGATACATGCGCTAGAGCCAAATCATTATGGCCAGTATATGACAAAAAGAGATCTATCAATCTTATAGAACTAAGTCGAAGGGATATCCGCATAGCTTTCGGTGGCGTGACAGGACACTGTGTAATAGGCAATCACGCAGCACGGCTAGGGTTACCTCATAACGACTACTGTAGAAGCTGCAGGGACGTAGAGGAAATTGAATCCGTTCATCTTTACATGTGTGACTGTCCAGCTCTGGCCAACAAAAGAAGCCTTGCCTTTGGGAGATACTTATTTTTAGAGCTGGATGAGCTAGGTAGCATTGAGCTAAGAAAACTCCTGAGATTCATATATTTATCTGGGTGATTTTGCCTAGCGGTCGAAGATCGTAATTTTTAGGTTTCCAGGATTTTAAATATTTGGCACAATGGACTCATAGTGGTCTAAGTGAGCTGTTGACAACCCTGTCAACAAGGGCACCCAGTTACCTAATCTAACCTAACCTTCGTCCTCTTCTAGGCAAAGGCGGCAGGTGATATCCTCTGAAATTCGTACTTTATTTAGGTGGTAGAGTAATTGGTAGTGTTTATTTATTTATTTATTGAAGCTTAGTACAAGCCATTAACTTATAAAATAACTTAACCTTATTTACCTTAACCAATTTTTTTTTATTTATTAATTTTTTATTTTTTTTGGAAGGGTTGGACAGCCCTTTTAGCTTGACTGAGGCCTTGGGAGTTATTCCAATGGGAAATGCACATGTTGTGTTCTCCAATTGTTTAAGGTTAGTTTGAAGGCAGAATCAGATATTCCGCTGAAGGGTTCAGGTCCAATGAACAACTCTGAGGAACCTTTTCTGTCCTTTTGCAGTTTCATTGCCGTCAACGCCTGCATGACCCAGTATCAACCAAAATTTTACTTTATTGTATCGGGCCAAGATTTGTAAACTATCGAAGCAGCTTAGAACTGATTTTGAACTGATCAGGCGGGAGTTCAGTGCTTTAAGCGCCGCACAGTGGGATCTCTCCATACAACGCCATCTCATAAATGGTTTTTACGAAAGTAGAGTTCTCCAAATTATTTTGATGAAAATCGATAGTTAAATTAACATATAGTTTAGTTTCGATATTAATTAATTTTTTATTTATAAAGAAATTAGTAAAATCAATCGCCGAAGTGCAGTGAGTCAGAATATTGATTTGACTCAATTACTCGTACAGACCTTTCAAAAGCGTTTCCTGGAAATCTTTAATTCAGAACTATATAAGTGTTATACATTTATGGAATGCGCATAGCTTCAAGTATTTGCAAAAAATATAAACATAATAGTGTTCTATAATATGTAGAGGATACATCTTGTTTTAATCTGCCCCTTTCTTAGATGTTGTTTCTATATTCAAACAGACATTTGACGGTTAGCGCTGTTTGCCGCTGCCTAGTTACTTCTCTGATTATAATATTTAATTAGTCTTAATACCAAGAAGATCAAAATTGTTTGCTCCTTTTTTGCGTTTTTTTGTCGGACACAAAAATATGCCGGAAAGTAAAATTTAAAATTTGTTTGCATTATTTGGTTCTGATTACATTTCCAACATAAACCTTCAATAAAAGTAATATTTAATATGAGTTTGCTTACTAATTGATCATTAAAAATGAAAAATGACTTAAAATAATCAATTTAGTGGTATGAACTGTTAGTAACAACTCAAATGGTAGGTACACTCCGTCTCACTTGATTACGAAAAGGCAGTTTTTTGTTTTAATTTTACGATATTTTTCAATTATCTAGGAAAAACCAATTGCACAAGGAATGAGGTATATATTATGTTTATATTGTAAAAAAAATGGGATTAAGTTGATAAATGCAACTTTTATGACGCCTTTCCCAAAACCGGGAAAATTTTATGACCTTTCCAATTGGTTTTTCCCATATTAGCGAAGGGTTTGAAAAATATCGTAAAATTAAAACAAAAAACTGCCTGTTCGTAATCAAGTGAGACGGAGTGTACCTACCATTTGAGTTGTTACTAACAGTTCATACAACTAAATTGATTGTTTTAAGTTATTTTTTATTTTTAATGATCAATTAGTAAGCAAACTCATATTATATAATAAATATATTTTCTTTGTCATGCACTGTTACCTTTCACTCGCAATTTTATGTTTCACAAAAGCTCCATTTTTCCAACTATAAAACCTGTGTTCACCAGAAAAGCTGTGTCAATAATTTTATGTTATAAAACCGAACAGTTCAGTTTAGCTGCTCGATCGTCATTCAGTAAATTATTTATCACAATGAGTGACTTTGTTTGTGCTCGTAGGGTTTTGTGTAACTTTTTTATAAACTAAAAATAATAAGTATACAAATATTTAAATGACATTTTTACACTATCATCAGCTAGAGCTGATATAGTCGTAGCAAGTAATCAAAGAAACTTTCTTTCAAAATTTAAAGATCGATGGGAAAAAGCGAGAAGAATAAAAGATCGTTTTGAGAACAGTAACAGTGCATGGTTGGACGGTGAATTAAAGGTAACATTTGAAGATAATATTCCTAAAACTTCTTCTGGCGAACGTGGACGGCCTTCTAAACCATATGAAGAATCCTTAGAGAAAACAAAAAAAAACGCAAAAACATGGAACTTGTACAAGAGTATGGATTTGAATTTATACACAACGCTTCCAATATTTGCGTTTTATTGGCGAAGAAGATGAAGCATCTATTGTGAGTATTGTTCGAACTTTACCTAAAAAAGACAAATAAGAAGTCCTTAAGAAGATGTCATATGATATGGAATTAATCACTTCTTATTCAAAAGATGAAGCCCTTAGTATATTTATTGATATGGCTTTAACGAAATCTCAATACCGATTATTAAGGTCTCGGTTAACTGAAAAAAATTGCTTTGTTTTTCCGTCATACACTGTGATAATGGATGCAAAGAAGATGTGCTATCCCCCAAAATCGAGCATCGAAATTAATGACTGTTCGCGTTAGTTCGACCTCAAGAAGAATCTATATATGTAAAAACGGTCTGTAAAAAAAAGTCCGTAATAAAACAACACTTCTTCTTTCAACGTTATAATATTAATGTTACTTTTAATTCCTTTGTTCTTTTTATATACATGTAAAATGACACAAAATATACGATTTTGATTTTGACATAATACAGGGATTTTTTATTCGAAATTCTATTTGTTCGGTGTTGCCATCTTGTCTCGAACATTCCCCCCCCCGCAACGACCCTGGTGATAAATTTCACCTCTTGTGTTTTTGTGTACGTGTGCAGTGAATGGAATTTAGGTAAGTGTTTTATTATTGCATTATATTTATCATATTTTTCTAATGTTTAGATTTATTTTGTATAGTGTGTATGTGTTTACGAATGAACAGGTTTATGAAGTGTGTGTGTGAATGTGGTGTGTGATTTCTTTATTGAGTGGATTGTATGAGGGATTGTATGTGTGTGTAGTGTTAAATGCGGGACGGGAAATTTGTTGTGGGAAATTTCCCAAATTTTATTTTATATTAATTTTACTTTAATTAATATTATTTTTTTGTACGCTATGAGTAATTTATTTGAGTTTTATTAGTGTTGTGTTGAAAAGTGATAGTTGTTGAATATATATATAGATTAGTGTTGTGTTGACAGTGTGTATATATGTTTATTAGTGTACAGTGGTGTTATTTGGCGAATGTTTGACGTGTAAGATTTTGAAAAAGTGGACTATTGTGGTGTTGTGTTAAATAAACTGTTGTGTTGTGTAGTGTTGGTTTAAAATGAAATTACTCGAAAATATTGTGTTGTGCTGAGCTTTGAAAATGTTGTGTTGAAAAATGATGTATTTGTGTTGTGATGGTTTTTATATTTGGGTTTGAATAAAAACTTTGTTTTGTGTTGTGTTAGACTGAATCTACGTGTTGAATTCAACGTTGTTGAATATTAAATCTGTGTTGTGTTAACATGCATCTGTGATGATTTATATTGGCCCGATTTCTGTAGTTTCGTTACTGGGTAGGGGGCAAAGTTTCGATATTGGACGCTTTAGTATGGTGTTGTTAGTTTTTACGGTTACCACTCGAACTAAGTTGTCCGGTCCAGGGTGTAGGGTGGTAACCCGTGCTAGACTCCATTTTAGTGGTGGCAGCCTCTCGTCTTTTATCAAAACTAGGTCCCCTACATTGATTGTAGTCGGAGTGACCTTTGTCCACTTCGGGTGCTGCTGGAGTGTGGATAAATACTCGTTACTAAACTGTTTGCAGAACGACTGGAGTAGCGTCTGGACACGTTTCCATCAATCCAGGTGGGCCATTTTTTCCATCTCATACTCTGGCTGTGGTGGGGTGACTAACGGCTCCCCTAAAAAAAAGTGTCCAGGCGTAATTGGTTGCGTGTTATTTAAATCGTCTGACTGAGGACACAGCGGTAGAGAGTTCAAGCACGCTTCTATTTGTGTAAGAAGGGTGGTGAGCTCTTCGAACGTCAGGCACTGGTTTCCGGCCACACGCTTAAGGTGAAGCTTTACCGATTTCACGCCCACTTCCCATAAGCCATCAAAATGTGGGGAAGCGGGCGGAATGAACCTCCATCTTGTTCCTTCATTTTCCAGCGACTTTGCTACTGTTTTCCAATCTGCCTTCGCCTCTCTTAACTGCCGCTGTAGTTCTCCATCTCCGCCGACAAAATTTCTCCCACAATCGCTAAACAGCTCCCGGCATAGTCCCCTCCGAGCAACAAATCGCCGAAAAGCTGCCAAAAACGCCTGTGTCGTCATGTCACTAACAAGTTCAATGTGTACCGCTTTGGTCGTCGTGCACACAAATATAGCAAAGTATCCTTTTAGGACTTTGACGTTTCGTCCCTTCCAGGCCTTCACGTCGATTGGGCCAGCGTAATCCACTCCGGCAAATGTGAAGGGCCTTGAAATCTGCGTTCTAGCTTTGGGGAGGTTATCCATTAGCTGTTCCAACGGCTTCGCCCTAAACCTGAAGCAAATGGTGCACCCGTTAATTACCTTTTCGACCGCTCTTTTAAGGTTGAGTATCCAGAAGCGTTGGCGTATGTACGCAATTACCTTCTGGATCCCTCCGTGTAGCGTTTTTTCGTGTGCGTCCTTGATGTTGAACGTCGAGACTCTGTGGTTTGCTTTTAGGAGTATTGGATGTCTGTATTCGTATGAGCGCTGTGCATTGCACAGTCTTCCCCCCACTCTTCACGTGTTGTTTTCATCTCTAAATGGGTTCAGTGCCCTGTATCCTCTGGTGTTGTCCTTCTCCTCGTCTTCCGCAAACATCTCCTGCTGAACCAAGCTCACGATACGAGTCAGCGCTTCTTCCAGTTCTTTTGGTGAAAAAACATCTGCGACTCCTCTAAACATGCTCTTGTTGCGTCGAATTCGTAAACAGTACGCTATTATCCTATTTACCTTGGTTAGTGTTGAATACTTCTCTAACAGGTCGTTTATAAATTTACTACCCTTTTCCCCTACAGTACTGCAGTGATGAACTTTGACAGGACGGGCTTCTTGCTGAGTGTCCAAACAGCCAGGTTGCTCTGGAAATGTGGAATCCCACTGTTGGCTTTGGAGGATTATTGATGGAAATATTCCCCGAGATGTTAAAACTGCTGGGTTGAGTACCGATGGAATGTGTCTCCATAAGGCATTGCTGGTAAGTTTTTGAATTTGTGACACTCGGTTGCTAATAAATGTTTTCCACTTTGATGGTGGCGCTGTAATCCAGCATAACGTGATGACCGAATCGGTCCATGTCCATATATCAACTGCTCCTAACGTCAGTATTTGGGTTGTTTCGTGAATAACTTAGCTAACAGGACAGCCCCACAAAGTTCCAGGCGAGGCAGCGTAATGGTTTCCAACGGAGCTACTTTGGTATTGGCTATCAGCAAATGCATGTGCACCTGATTGTTTTCATCGAGGACGCGTAAGTAGGCCGCTGCTGCGTACGCCTTTTCTGAAGCATCACTGAATCCATGGACTTCGATCTTCCTGCTGCGTTTGTCTATGTGTACCCAGCGAGGAATTTGCAGCCTTTCGATTGATGGCAGATCTTCACGGAAGGCAATCCACTCCTGCTTCAACCTTGTTGGAACAGGATTGTCCCAATCCAGTCCTCTCCCCCATAACTGCTGCATCATTATCTTTGCCTTGATCGTGCAGGGTGCGATCCAGCCCATTGGATCGTACAGCTTAGATATGGACGATAAAATTGATTTCTTCATTACATCGCCGTCGCTGAACCTTGCTACCTGAAATGAGAAGACATCAGATATTGGTAGCCACCTAATCCCCAGTGTTTTGTTATCACCTTTTTCCTCGAAGGGAATGGAGAAATCGACTTCACGTTGCTCAGGAGTTATGTGCTGTAATACTTCTTCCGAGCTGCTGATGTACTTCCGAAGATGAAAACCGGCTGTTGCCAAAAGCTCACTGACCGCCTTCAACTTGTGTTGGGCTTCCTGGATGGTATACGCTCCTGTGATCACATCGTCGACGTAAGTCTCCTCCCTGATGATTGCTGTAGCTCCTGGAAAGTTTGATGCTTCATCGTCCGCCAGCTTCAAGAGCACTCTGATTGCCAGAAAAGGTGCCGACGCTGTCCCAAACGTTACTGTCTCCAGGCGAAAAATCTTCAGGTCCTGGCTGGGATGATCTCTCCACAGAATCAGCTGATAATTCGCATCTGGGGTGTCTACACGAATCTGGCGATACATTTTTTCCACATCACTAGTGAAGGTAAACCTATATTTTCGCCATCTTAGGACAATGTCGATCACATTTGTTTGCATCTTAGGGCCCACTATCAACTTGTCGTTTAAGGAAGAGCCAAATGGTTTGAAAGTTGCGTCGAAGACGACTCTCAACTTTGTGGTGGTACTGGATTCCCTAACGACGGCGTGATGGGGTATAAAAAAAATGGTATGGAGAGGTCATATGTCCGAGTTGGAGATATTCCTTCATGCATTTGCAGTATTCCATGTGTTGCTTTGGATTACTTAGGAGTCGCTTCTCCAACTGCAGAAACCTTCTGACCACACCGTCTCGTGTTGGGCCCATATTTGGGTATTTTCCACCTTTAAATGGCAGACAGATTTGGTACCGGCCATCAGGTAAACGCATTGCGTGTTTTTTTAAAATGTTCCTCACATTGTTTATCCTCCTCTGCTTAAAATTTTTCATAGGGTTCTTCCTCTATTTCCCATAATTTCCGAAGAGTTGTGTCAAGGTCCAGTTGGTTGATAAAGCTTTGGACCTTTGTTGGTACTTCCCATGGAACCTTTCCTATCAGGATCCAACCCAGATGTGTTGTCTGTGCTATCGGCCCCAAGCACTCGCTGCTCCGCACCACGTCTCCCAAGATGATATCGGGGTATATGTCGCTACCAGGAAGTAAGTCTACCTTTGCTGGAATGTTGAACGTTGGATCCGCCAGCTGCAAACCATTCAGGTAAGGCCATTTTTTGATGTTAATTTTGTGGGTCGGAAGAAGCCCAGTCAGGGATTTGAAAACTAAGGCTCGCATTGCACCTGCGAAGTCGGAGGTCATCGATTGGAACTCTAGATCGACGATCTTCTGTGATGCTCCACTGCTGACCCTCCCCAGCCCATTAACTTCATGTCCGCGTCAGCTTTAAGTTTAACCGTTGCACTGCTGTTTCAGTGATGAATTATGCCTCAGATCCAGGATCCATCAAAGCCCTTAGCGTTAAACTACCTCCTCTCGATGTTCGAACTCTGACCAACGCCGTGGCCAACAAAACCTGCCTATCGGTATGGATATGAAGGCTTGTAACATGAGGGTTCGAAGAAGGTTGTGTCGTTTGCGGTGGTTGAAACTCTGGTGCGTTGGGATTGACTGTTAACACCTGGTACATGTGAGTGTGAGTGTGTGGATAAGTGTTCGCTATTTGTGTCGAACTACGTTGAACAGTGTTGGGTTGTATTGGTGTGGTGTGTGGCGCTGGTGTTCCGGTGTGGTGTTGTGGGAATTGTCATGCAGTAGTGAATGGTGACGTTGTTTGCAATAATAACAACACTTCGGGCTAGGGCACCTCTGCTTGAAGTGGCTGTATGCAAGACACTTCTCGCATACCTTTACGTTGTAAACGGTGTGTCTCCGTTGGCCAACATCCATTTGCAAAAACCTCTTGCACTCCCTCAACGCATGTTGCCCCTTGTGACGCACTCTACGACTCACGTACCTCGTTTAGACCTCCCGAGTGTCAAAGACTTGTGCCGCTGCCCTACCTTTGTTTGAGCATGTGGGAGTTGCTTGCTGCTCAACCGCTTCTAAAGCCCTAAAACGTGAACGTAAAAACTCAAAAAATTTCTTTAAACTAGGCAACTCTGATTTATCCCCCAACTTTTCTTCCCATAGTTGCTGAGTGGAACTAGACAGCTTCTGGAGAATAATGAAAATTAGAATTGTGTCCCACTGCTTTACTGGAAGACCTAAATTCTCTAATGAATGGACAATTTCTTGGGAAGTATCCAGGACACACTTGATGTTTGCTGCCGATTCGCTACTGAAGGAGGGTTGACCGAAGAACAATTTCAGCTGTGTGTTGACTAACACCCTCTTGTGGTTGTAGCGCTCTACGAGGATCTTCCAGGCCTTCTGGTAATTTCCTTTGTCGATGGCCAAGTGCTGTAGCAGCCTCTCTGCTTCTCCGTTGACGCTGGACTTCAGATAGTGCATCTTTTGTACCTCGGAAAGTGACGTATTGGCATGTACCAAGCTGACAAACATATCATGGATGGACCTCCACCACCCCCAGAAAACGTTGGTAAGGTAATTTTCGGAAGCCTAATTGTGTCAGACCTATGATTTTCATTGCCTTATGTTGCAGATTCCGTTGTTGACATCTCAGTGGTAGCATTTGCAGGAACCTGGGGCTTCAATTTGTCCATTGCATCCATTACTGATGATCTGTATTCGACGTAGATCTCCTGTATGTCGCCGCATGCCTTGGCTACTACCTTGATGTCGCACGCTTCTTCAAGCTTTACGGCACCCACAATCTCCTCATTATATTTTTCTGCCAGCCGCATGGACTTCTCCGCCATTTCGAGACGCGTCTGCAGATCATTTATCCTCTGCAACCTCTTAGCGTCCGCCTTCCCCAAATTCTCAAAGTCCTGCTTGAACCGTGCCAGTAAGTTTAGTTGCAGCGTACCGTACCTTATTTTTTCTATATATATATATATTATATCTCAACACCTTCACCTATGCACTTACTTGCAGTTCTCCAACGTTTCGGACCTCCGTAATTAAATTTTCCAGGACAAGTTGCTGCTGCCAGGTGTTGAAGGAGATGTCTCCAATTTCAAAAATTTCACGACGCGGGAATTTTAATCTTTATTTCTTTAGTACCGCACACACACTTTATTAAAGTTTTAAATCGTAAGATCCACAATTATTATTAAATCTTTATTAATTGTACACAAGAAAAATTTTTGTATTTTTTTTGCAGAGTATACTACACAACACTTTGTTATCTTTTCGCTTTTTTCTTTATACTTGTTGGCTCGAATGGACACAAATGTTCGCGATAGTTCGACCTCAAGAAGAATCTATATATGTAAAAACGGTCTGTAAAAAAAAAATCCATAATAAAACAACACTTCTTCTTTCAACGTTATAATATAAATGTTACTTTTAATTCCTTTGTTCTTTTTATATACATGTAACATGACACAAAATACATGATTTTGATTTTGACATAATACAGGGATTTTTTATTCGAAATTCTATTTGTTCGGTGTTGCCATCTTGTCTCGAACAATGATATTCTTTCAACCTACAAGAACTATTAGATCATACTGCAGCTCGTATTCTTCAAATTAATTCGGTGTACAAATCAGAGCACAGAAATCTGAAATTATACGTAAAATGGGGCTGTGATGGATCATCTGGGCAAAGTGAATTTAAACAGCTATTACCAGGTGAGACCCAGTTAATATCAGATGTCTATTTATTCATTGCTTTTCTTGTACCTATAAAACTACTTGACTTATCAACAAATCTTGTGATCTGGGAATGCTCTTCTGTTCGGTACTGCCGACCTATTTCTATAAAATTTGTCAAAGAAACTCCATAGCAGACTAGGGAGACTGTTGATAATATAAAGCGTCAAATTGACCAACTCACTCCATCACTGGTTAGTAAAAATGACACTGTAGTTGAGATCAAACATGAACTACTCTTGACGATGATTGACGGAAAAGTAGCTAAAGTATTTATGGATACATCATCTAGTGCTGTGTGTACTATATATGGAGCTAGACCTAGGGAGATGAATGATTTGAACAAAATTACTTCCAAACCCGAAAAAGAAGATGCTTTCCAATTTGGCCTTTCTACTCTTCATACCTGGATTAGATGTATGGAACCAATCTGCATATTTCTTATAATCTTTCATTCGAGAAATGGTCAGCAACAACTCCAGAAAATAAACCGAACAAGGAAGAAAAGAAAAAAATATGTGCAAAGTAGATTCCGAAATGAACTTGTCCTCCATATCGGTAAACCCCAACAAGGAGCTGGCAACAGTAATGATGGAAATACTGAGCGAAGATTCTCTTCCAATTATCATTGTTCATCCAATATTACTGGAGTTGACGAAGAATTGGTAAAACGGCTATATATTATACTACAATCAATATCATCTGGAATCGCAGTAAATGCTACCAAATTCGGTCAATACGCAATGAATACAGCTCAAATATTTGTGAATAAATACAATTGGTATTACATGTCGTCCTCTGTTCATAAAAATATTCACGGGGAGAGTATTATAAGGCATTTCGCAATTTTTTCCAATAGGCCAATGTCTGAAGATGCAGAGGAAGCGCGGAACAAAGACTACAGACGATACCGATTACATCATTCCAGGAAGTGTTCTCGTTCAGCAACTAATGAAGATGTTTTAAATACATTACTATTTACATCAGATCCATATATTGCAAGTTTAAGGACACCGATCGAGACCGTTTCCAAGGAATTTTTGGATGAAGCCAAAATGTTTGGATCTGCCTGAAAGTGAATAATCACCATATTATACTTGTTCGAGAATATATTAACTTCCAACTTAAATCTTTTTAAATTAAATTTTTTTCAAATTCTTTTTATGCCTTATTACTTTTCTTTTACTGTAAACTAAACTCATTTGCTCAAACCTTAATTGCTCATTAATCGCTAATTAACTAAAACCTTTCACTTGCTACAATTTACTGTCAATTACTTTCACTGCTCCCTTTTAATAAAAACACAAATGTAAAATAACCTACCAAAATCAAGTAAAAAGTCCATTGAGACTCTTTGTACATGCATCAACCAATAAGTTTTATCCATTTTTAATTCTCTTTCGTTCGTTATCACCTAAAACTAATTTCATTAAAAAGCATGTACATTCAATAATATATGTACAAATTTTCAAGTTGCTATCACTTAAAACATAAGAGGTACAGATTTTTGGGACAGTGAACCCGTTTCGGTCCCACTGTGCGCCGCTTGGTTGTCGGTGAATATGTGTATAGCGGCACCTTTGATTCCTGATTGCAAGTTTATATTTGCAAAGATCTCAATAGCGTAGAGCTCGGCCGGAAAAACACTAGGACTCTTTCCAAGTGATTTCGTGAACATGTAATTCGGTCCATACACACCGGCGCCAACTCCTGAATCCATTTTTTATCCCTCGGTATACCGAACGATTCCTTTTGGATCAAGCTACGGTCCGCCATTATTCCATATATCACGGTTTGGGATCTTAATGCCAAACCGTCTACCAAAGTATCACAGAGTGATTTGGGCGTAAAGTCAGAAATCGTGCTGAGCATGTCTAGCTTGGGGAAGAGGTTTAGTAGATCCACGAGATCCACATGATGCTATGTACTGTTAAAATCAGGCTTTCGAAGATTAACTGCACTGGGAATTGCCACTTTTTTTTTATGAAAATGTGTAACGGAGTAAGTCCGATTGTGGCTTCGCTGGCTTTTGTAGGGCACGTGTTCATAGTACCTGTAATTCCGAGGCAAGCTTTGAATTTTGCTGAGACAACGGACGCGTATGTAAAGGTGGGTCTTACCACCGTGGTATATAACCAGAATATGATCTTTGGGGACAGTCCCCAGGTTTTGCCATACATACGGCGACAGATCCACATGGCAGTCGTTGGCTTGGCAATTTTATGCTTGACATGAGAGTTCCAGTTAAGTTCCTTATCCTGAACAATTCCTAGACATTTTACCTCGTCGGGAAAATGAATGGTTATGCCATTTAGAGTCACTGAACGAATGTTCAGTATTCTTCTTCTTGTACACGGTATAACTACCGCCTTGCTGAGGTTTATCGATAAACCCTCACCAGCACACCAGTCCGAGTCTACACGGAGTGCATTTCGCATGAGTTGACACACATTGTCTACATGTTTGCCATTGATGTTGATCACAGATAAATTTACATATGACAATGAATAACGATTTTCTCAAAAAGCTATCTGAAAAAATAAAGGAGCTCAAAGAAAACAACATCAGGAAAGATCAAGAAATCATGTCCATGGAATCGAAGATCAACACGTTGGAGCAACAATTTCTTAAAAACAACATCGAAGTTAAGAATATTCCGCCAATAATCAACGAAAATCTGGCAGAAATTATACAAGCCGCGGGAAAAACAATTGACTGCGAAATAAACACTGCCGACATCACCGACATTTATCGAACAAAAAAAAAAAAAAAACACAAAAATCATCGATTATTGTTTCATTCGCAAATGCACGCAAAATCAATGTAATGAAAAATGCAAAATCTCTTCGCAAAGTAGATCTAAAAAAATAAAATAAGAGAAAACACTATCAACAATAATAAAAGCAGAGAAACAGAAAACGATGCATTTGTGTTTATAAACAACCACTTGACATCAACTAATAAACACTTGTTCTGGCTCGCCAAAAGGAAAACCAGAGAGTGCAACTGGAGATTTGTGTGGGAGTCTTCAGGTAGAATTCTTGCGAGAAAAACAGCGAACGGTGAAATGATGAATATGGTGGAAAAACATATAGTGAAGTTGATGTCGAGTTTAAGCTGATACATGGTTTTACCAGCATCGAAACAATTTTTTTGGAAAAGAAAATCTTTTGTTGTATTTGTTTTAATATTCCATCGATGAGGAAGAGTTGGGACATTTTTTTTGGCAGAAATGGAAAATATTTTATGTTATTTCGATGTAATTGTTTTAAACGAAATTAATTTAAAACATGAAGAAAAATAATTTTATAATATTAATGGATTCAATGCGGAATTCCTTAACAGGAAAGATTCCAAAGGAGGAGGGATAGCAATATCCATAAAAAATACATTTATATATGAGAGAATTTATGTCGATACTGTGTTTTATGAGAGTATTAATATAGAAATAGAAGAAAAGAGTGGAAAAAAATATATACATGCAATTTATAGGCCACCTAAATGAAGTGTTGCGGAATTAATTAAAGAATTGATATGAAATGATGGTTTTGGCTCCAGTAGGGTACCCGCCCCGACAAAAAAAAGATAGTTTTGGGTAACATGATCATCAATGTACATACATAATTTATGTGATTCACAAGTGATTACGTACTCGAAAATGATGGCAACGAAAAGGCTGTCAAATGTATGGCTAAAATGCAACTTGATCATGATGATGACATCAGGAGGACGGAAAAAAATACTGTGAATCATAAGCAACGACAATAACAGCGAAAACAGACAAAATATTCCCCAGTTATCTGGACAGCCACCCTTGGAGTTTACAGAAACTTAATACCACCTGAGTTTCAAACTACACCACTCAGTCTTTCTCTCAGTCTCTTCCTTTCCACAAAACGCACGTGTTCTAGAAATTAGTATAAGGGTATTCATATCCCCTTTAACACGTTCAAATTATAAAAAAAAAAATTTAATTAAACAAAGTACACGGGTAGATCTGTGTGCAAATACTGCTACCCTGTTAGATCATATATTTGCTAGAATCACAAGTCGAGATATCACATCCGCAGTCATAGAAACTCACATTTCCGATCACTATGTCACATTGTATGCTACAAAAGATTATACAGAGAGTAAAACCGTCAGTGAAATATCTGGTCAAATTCATCAAAATGAAGTCCATCAATTGATTGGACAGACAAACTGGCAAAGCCTTTGCGATGAACCCGATGCCGAACGACTTTATAACAACTTTGCTGAAAAAATGACTGACATAAACAGACAATCAAAACCCGTAACGACAAACAGAAAGAGACGTAAAACAAAACCGTGGATAACGTCCAATGTAAGAAGGTGGAAAAACAACCCACTAAGGCAAAGCTACGAGAACGAATACAAAAACTTCAGAAACTACGTGAATAAAAACATTCAAATAATGAAGTTAAATTATTACAAAATACAATTTTCCAATGCTAAGAACGACCCAAGGAAAACATGGAATATTTTGAATGAAGTTATAGGACGGAAAAAACGATCAGTAGATGAAGTAATTGCCAACAACTTTTCAGGAAAAAAAACAGCTAATGGCTGTTGTAAACCAATTTGCCGAACAATTTTCAAGCCAGGTATCTAAAATTTTACATATGTAAGTGCAATTAGAAAACTTCAAGTAATCACAATATGTATCACGCACTGTCTATGTACTTGGAAGAAGCCAGTGAATTAGAAATTTATACAACGCTATCTTGTCTACAAACAAGCCAAAGTCCAGGAGCAGTCAACATAAGACCAATTGATCTGAAGCTGAACGCTATAAGTCTTACACCAATTGTGAAAACAATTATTAATAGAAGTTTTGAACAGTGCTGTATCCCCAGCGTACTGAAAACATCGATAATACGACCGATATATAAAGGAGGAGTTAAAGGCGAAGTCGAAAATTACAGGCCAATTGCAATTTTACCTGTTGTCGAAAAGTGTATAGAGGAGATTTTCGTGAGACGCTTAACAAATTTCATCGGGAAACACAAAATTCTACAACCAAACCAGTATGGTTTCCAAAAAGGGAAGAGTACTGGAAGACTGTTGGGAGAACTCTCCAACTTAGTAACTACAGGCCTAAATATCTTACTAACTACAGGCCTAAATATCATCAAAATCAGTCAGTTAGTCAGTCAGTCTAGACGTGCTTTCTCAATACTTTCTATTTAAAAATGTCTAAGATTTGCCCTAAGTGCGATAAATCTGTTAAACGATCTGAAAGTGTAGTGTGCGGATCGTTTTGTGGTTAAACTTATCATAAAATTTGTGCGGAAATTAGTGATATTAATCATAAAACATTATTAAACTCTAACTTCTTTTGGAAATGCAATTTTTGTACAAATCAAAATTTCTCTTCTTTTATTAAACGCTTTTGCGAACTCTCTAACTGCATTAGTGATCTTAAAAAGGAAATCCCTTCTTTAAAAGAACTGACTAAAAAATCGTTCCCATCAAAACAAGATACCCAACAACGTAATAATGATCGGGATAATAAAAGTGATCAAGAAAACTTTCCCAATGAAAATGAAATTCATAATAACAATATTAATTTAAATCCTAATTTTTTGTCAGAGCCGGTAATTTCTCGTGAAAACTCTTCAACTTCTCTTGAAAATTGTCCCTCTTGTAGTGAGAAACCTAGCGAAATGTCTGAAAGAAAGTTTTAAAAGAGAATAAAAATAAAATCAAAAAATCTCTCCCTAAAACCCAAAATAAAAAACAATATACAAAAAAAATGTCCGGCTCTGACAACTCATGCGCTCTAAATGTGTTGCCCTCTATCAAGTGGATTCACATATCAAAATTCCGCAGTGATACAAATCCAGATGATATAATAAATCATATTTCAGTAAAGATGGGTATTCCAAGCAATTGTATGAAGTGCTACATGTTAATAAAACAAAATACTGACTTATCCTCTTTAAGTCACGTAAATTTTAAATTAAGTATCCCATCCGACAAACTGGCTAGTGTAATGGATCTAAATTTACCAAATATAAAGTGGATATATGATGCTGATGAGTCGAGATTAGTTCCACTAAATGTAAATTTTGGATATGAACGTGAAGTGTTGATACTTTCGCTCAATTTGATCTTCAACAAATTAGTTATTTTCGAAATTCATTTAATAATTTTGCTTGACCTAGTTTTTGTTGATGCAGAATTTAGCGTAAATATCAGCAACTCCATGATTCCTCTTTTTTCTAATTCAATTTTTCATGTTCCTTTTTGCTTACATTTTTATAACTATTTTAAACCATCTGCTCTTAGTCCTAATTTACAATACAATTTTGCTAAAGCTAATTTTAGTGGTATAACCGATTATCTTAATTCTATTGATTGGTGTCTAAAGTTTAATAATGAAAATTTAATTGAATCGTATAATGAGTTTGCTCAGGTTGTAAAGGTGACATGTATACTCCCATAACAGAATAATTAATCTTAATAACAGAAAAAACAAAATTTATAAGCAATTTCGAAAAGAGAACCAGTATGGTTTCCAAAAAGGGAAGAGTACTGGAAGACTGTTGGGAGAACTCTCCAACTTAGTAACTACAGGCCTAAATATCTTACTAACTACAGGCCTAAATATCATCAAAATCAGTCAGTTAGTCAGTCAGTCTAGACGTGCTTTCTCAATACTTTCTATTTAAAAATGTCTAAGATTTGCCCTAAGTGCGATAAATCTGTTAAACGATCTGAAAGTGTAGTGTGCGGATCGTTTTGTGGTTAAACTTATCATAAAATTTGTGCGGAAATTAGTGATATTAATCATAAAACATTATTAAACTCTAACTTCTTTTGGAAATGCAATTTTTGTACAAATCAAAATTTCTCTTCTTTTATTAAACGCTTTTGCGAACTCTCTAACTGCATTAGTGATCTTAAAAAGGAAATCCCTTCTTTAAAAGAACTGACTAAAAAATCGTTCCCATCAAAACAAGATACCCAACAACGTAATAATGATCGGGATAATAAAAGTGATCAAGAAAACTTTCCCAATGAAAATGAAATTCATAATAACAATATTAATTTAAATCCTAATTTTTTGTCAGAGCCGGTAATTTCTCGTGAAAACTCTTCAACTTCTCTTGAAAATTGTCCCTCTTGTAGTGAGAAACCTAGCGAAATGTCTGAAAGAAAGTTTTAAAAGAGAATAAAAATAAAATCAAAAAATCTCTCCCTAAAACCCAAAATAAAAAACAATATACAAAAAAAATGTCCGGCTCTGACAACTCATGCGCTCTAAATGTGTTGCCCTCTATCAAGTGGATTCACATATCAAAATTCCGCAGTGATACAAATCCAGATGATATAATAAATCATATTTCCGTAAAGATGGGTATTCCAAGCAATTGTATGAAGTGCTACATGTTAATAAAACAAAATACTGACTTATCCTCTTTAAGTCACGTAAATTTTAAATTAAGTATCCCATCCGACAAACTGGCTAGTGTAATGGATCTAAATTTACCAAATATAAAGTGGATATATGATGCTGATGAGTCGAGATTAGTTCCACTAAATGTAAATTTTGGATATGAACGTGAAGTGTTGATACTTTCGCTCAATTTGATCTTCAACAAATTAGTTATTTTCGAAATTCATTTAATAATTTTGCTTGACCTAGTTTTTGTTGATGCAGAATTTAGCGTAAATATCAGCAACTCCATGATTCCTCTTTTTTCTAATTCAATTTTTCATGTTCCTTTTTGCTTACATTTTTATAACTATTTTAAACCATCTGCTCTTAGTCCTAATTTACAATACAATTTTGCTAAAGCTAATTTTAGTGGTATAACCGATTATCTTAATTCTATTGATTGGTGTCTAAAGTTTAATAATGAAAATTTAATTGAATCGTATAATGAGTTTGCTCAGGTTGTAAAGGTGACATGTATACTCCCATAACAGAATAATTAATCTTAATAACAGAAAAAACAAAATTTATAAGCAATTTCGAAAAGAGAATAATGATCCTGAACGGTACAAACAGTATCGAATTCTGCAGAAATAATTTGAAGTCTTAAACAAATTTCTTTACAAACAATATCTTTTTTCCGTTGAATCTAATTTAAAAACTAATAGTAAATGTTTCTGGAGCTTCATCAATAGTAAAAACTTTCGAATGGCATTCCTACCTGCATGCGTTATGAAAACGAAACATCTTCGGATCTGTTAACTATTTGCAACCTGTTTGCTAAACATTTTCAGTCCGTTTATACGAATGGAGTTTCAGCTACACCTACTATTACTACAGACATTGATTCTTGAAGGTATAATTTCGTCAATATTGGTAGTATGAACTTTTCAATATGCGATGTTGAATCAGCGCTAACTAGTTTGAAAATTGATAAACGGCCAGGGATAGACGGTATACCTCCTATTATTTTAAAAGTGTGTGCTTGCTCGTTTGCTATACCCCTTCACTTGATTTTTAGCCGTTCTCTTGACAATGGCAACTTTCTCCCTGTGTGGAAAAGTTTTTTTTATATTGCCTGTCCATAAATCTGGTTTAAGGCAAGAGGTATCAAATTACCACCCGATCTGCAAAATCTCTACCATTCCAAAGATGTTCGAAAAACTCGTACATGACAAACTCTCACCTGTTTTCAATAGAGTTATTTATCCTTGTTAGCATGGTTTTGTTACTGGTAGATCTACTGGCGCGAATTTAACAATATTTTGCAATTCTGTTTTGAATGGCCTCGAGAATGGTTTACAATACGATATACACAGATTTTTCTAAGGCATTTGACAGAGTAAATCATGACATTCTATTGTTAAAACTTTTTGGATTGGGCATACACTCCAACTTCTTGAAATGGATCAAGTCCTATTTATAAATGATATTCCTGATATAATCTTGAATTCAGAATGCCTTATGTATGCCGACGACTTAAAAATATTTCGACCAATTAAATCTGAGTAAGATTGTCTTCTTCTGCAAGAAGATCTTCAGAGATTAGCAGTTTGGTGTAGTAAGAATTGGTTATATTTGAATGTTTGGAAATGTCAAAGCCTTACCTACTGTCGTAACCTCTCCCCTGTTTGTTTTATATATAAGATTGGTAAAATGCCCCTGTCTATTATTTCTTCTAAAAAAGATCTTGGTGTCATTTTTGACAAAAAACTGGACTTCTTAAGTCACATGGACTTTTTAGTTGCAAAAGGTAACTCAATGCTCGGTTTTGTTTTACGAAATTCAAAGGACTTTTCTGATCCTCATACACTGAAATGACTCTTTTTTTCATTCGTAAGGTCAACTCTAGAGTACTGTAGTGTAGTCTGGAACCCTTTTTACGAACTTCACGCCTTAAGAATAGAGAATATTCAAAAAAGTTTTACTAGAGTAGCTATTCGGAGACTCCGCTGGTATATAGATGTGCCTTCATATGACACTCGATGTAAATTATTTGGAATTCAACCACTGTAC